>JAECUM010002734.1:0-219572 GCA_016617855.1 Megalonaias nervosa | reverse complement strand
TGACCGCACTGGTGGCCTAGTGGTTAGAGCATCTGCCTTGGATGCGGAGATCGTGGGTTCGATCCCTGGCCGAGTCATACCAAAGACTTACAAAAATGGTTATAACAGCTGTTAAGCATTAAGAGGTTAGTGTTAGGACTGGTCGGCCTGGTGTCTGGGTGGGACATCATGCTACATGTTTGCAGCATGATGCCCCAGTGCTAGATATCACTATAAACTGCCACACTGCAGACATCGTAGCAATATGACTGAAAAATTGTTAAAGCTACATTAAAAAATCCAAATCACACACACACATATAGATAGAGAGAGAGAGAGAGAGAGAGAGAGAGAGAGTAAAAATCAGTAATAAAGAAAAATTTAGGTACAGATTACATCATAATGATATGCATGTCAAACCATTTGGAACAAACCTATAGTCATGTAAGGATGTATATACTGTACCAGTATTTCAAGGTCTAATCAGTCTATCGGTGGGGTTTGTCCAATAGTTTTAATGAGCAGGTATCTGGCAGTGGGATGTGTCCTATGTTTTCAGTTAGTAGATACCAGGGATTTGAGGTCTGATCTATTTATCTGGCCATGGGATTTGTCCAGTGTTTTTAATGAGCATGTACCAGTAATTCAAGGTCTGATATGTTTATCTGGCAGTGGGATTTGTCCATGTTTTTAATGAGCATGTACCAGTAATTCAAGGTCTACTCTGTATATTTAACAGTGTTATTTGTCCAATTTTTTAATGAGCAGGTACCAGAAATATGTTTTTCTGACAATGGGTTTTTGTCCATGTTGACAATTGCTTTTTGTCCACGTTTTTAATTAGCACTTCTTTGATTCATATTAAAAAGACTAGATTGTACTATTAGTGTTGGTCAGTGTTAAATTTTTTTTCAGTTGATGTATTTACAAGGAATCTGGTCCATGGAGGAAATGAGAGTACTACCACTGAAGAAATAACAAGCCTCACTTCAACCAAATCGGTCCAACTCACGACATCACTTGGTAAGTAGGTACTTAAGTTCTATTCTTTTCAAAATTCTGTCTCAAATCCATTGTGATAAACAGTTCATCTTGATGAAAGAAGAAGGAGAATCATGTTGTGTTTAAAACTCAGTTCATCTGCTTAGTCTGGTCTGCATTAGCATTCTGGAGCCCAGTATTAATCACTTTTATATTTGTCTGTCTGTCAGTCTGTCTGTCCATCAGTATGCCAATTTAAAATAATTCATAATTAACATAATCTAGGTACCCTTCAACTTGATTGGTGTCAGAATTGCTGTATGCATGAACATATATGTTTAAAAGATTTTACAATAGCAGTTTCTTGAAACCAGTATACATAAGGAACCATTCATTATCCTGTCATTTTGTTTGAATGCTGATAGTTGACTTAAATGTCCTTTTAGGAGTTTCATTTCTTCTACATGTTTTTTGACAAAGTTGTGGAAGTCTTGTTCACTACTTTATAATTCTATACCTTTTGCTTTATTTAGGGGCCCTTCCAATTGTGGCTGTCACACTCATTCTAATTTTTTTCCATTTATCCAGAGGGTTTTATTACTATTACATGAAAATTGTGACAGAAATTGAATTATAATGCTGAGTTTATTACAAATAGGTTGCAGCCAATCTGTAAATGCAGGAGAGAGAGAGAGAGAGAGAGAGAGAGAGAGAGAGAGAGAACTAAAAAGAAAGGAATAAAACACTTGAGTTGCCAAAAATAGTTTGTCCTCTTATTTGTTCCTCATTGAATTTAACTACTATGCAAACATGAGATACATGCATTTGTTTTGTTGTTGCAGGTACAGCACAAGTAAACATCTCCAGTGCCACAATAAGTTCTTTAGGGACATCAGATTCCAGTAATGCATCAAGTTCTTTAGGGACATCAGTTTCCAGTGATGCATCAAGTTCTTTAGTGACATCAGTTTCCAGTACCACAATAAGTTCTTTAGGGACATCAGTTTCCAGTAATGCATCAAGTTCTTTAGGGACATCAGTTTCCAGTACCACGTTAAGTTCTTTAGGGGCGTCCATGTCCAGTAGCACATTAAGTTCTTTAGGGACATCAGTTTCCAGCACCACATTAAGTGCATCAGGGACATCTATCCCCAGCACCACATTAAGTGCATCAGGGACATCTATCCCCAGCACCACATTAAGTGCTATAGGAACATCAGATTCTACTTCCCTGACAACAAAGTCATCATCAACAACTACAGCTTTAGGAGCAGTTCTATTCGCTGGTCAGTTGAAAAGGACAAGTCAAATACAACTAAATACAATCATCTTTTTGCTGTAATGAACTATGACCACAATGGAATCATTTACCAGTCATAAAGTTATTGATGGCAAAATGTTTTTATTAAACAAGTCCTTTGCAAAAGCATTGAAAATGTTAAACTATAATTTTCCATAATTAATTTACACCATTGAATTCAGTGTTTCATCTTTTTTAAATTGTCAGTTGATTGTAACTAATAATAAAAGCCATGCTAATTGTGTGTCACTAACCATGAGTTAATCCTCAAAAAATATTGTCAAAAAGCAAAACATTCCTTTGTATTGTTATGACTCTTGTCTTAAGTTATGTAACAGTAAGAAGTGAAACCAGCAAGTTTAGTAAAATCAACAAATGATTTATTTAACTAGAATACAAAGTGAACTTCATAAGACACAGGATTGTGAATTAAATCCCAGATGATCCTAAATGTTCTATCTTGTCCAAAAGTATAGAATGTTCCAAATGATGATCCTAAATGTTCTATCTTGTCCAAAAGTATAGAATGTTCCAAATGAATTCCAATAATCTTGAATATCTTGATGTACCACAATGATATAATCCAGAATGTTTTGAATAAGTCCTCAATAATCCCAAAGTATCTTTTTACTCAAAAAAGTAAATGAGCACTTTGTAATTTAAATAAATAATTTAAATAAAACTTTCTCTTAAATCATATCTGATCCCAACTATTAACTCAGCTCATAGTTTCCCGAAGACTGATAATAAACAGGAATGAAATATTTTTTAACAAAACCTCTGTACATACAAACTTCACTTGACCTGCAATGCAATAGATCTTCTGGAAAAGCCCACTAACTTGTAAATAAGATCAGGTCTTGAACTCAAATTCAAGTGCACATATTGTTTACTTCTTAGAATCATAACAAAAATCAGGTAGACATAGCCCTCAGTCATGGACAATAATTAAACACACAATGTAGATATACTTAACAGTACGTCTATGAAATTAGCTTAAGTCGGAATCCCTTCTAAACCAATTATTTAACTGACATGAGTACTTTGACCCCCCCCCATTTTAAATGATTATATTACGACCCAAATATACTCCAGTGTTCCAGAATGAAACAGTATTGATTACATTGATTCATTATTATTTCATGAAAAACATGTGACAAAAATTTATTTTTAATTATTTTATTACATATAGGTTACAACCACTATGTAAAAAGCAGAAGAGAGAGAGAGAGAGAGAGAGAGAGAGAGAGAGAAGTGAAAAAATCACTAAACATGCAAAAAAAATAGTTGGATTGATCTCCTATTTGTTCCTTGTTGAAATACACAAACACGAAATACATGTATTTGTCTTGTTGTTACAGATACAGCACCGGTAAACATCTCCAGCACTAAATTAAGTGCTTTAATGGCAGAAGTCCCCAACACAACATTAAGTGCATCAGGGACGTCTATCTCCAACACCACATTAAGTACTATAGGAACATCTTTACTAACAACAAAGTCATCATCAACAACAACGGCATCAGGAGCAGTTCAACTTGCTGGTCAGTTGAGAAGGACAAATCAAATACAACTAGATGCAGTGATCTTTTTGCTATAATGAACTATGACCACAATGGAATCATTTATCAGTTATAAAGTAATTGATGGGAAAATGCTTTTATTAAATAAGTCTTTCACAAAAGCATTGAAAATTTTAGACCAGAATTTTCCATAATTGATTTACACCAGTGAATTCAGTGTTTCATCTTTTTTAAATTGTCAGTGGATTGTAACTAATAACAAATGACATACTAAATGTGTGTCACTAACTATGAGTTTTAATGTCAGTAATAGCTGTGTGTCACTAACCTTGAGTTTTAATGTCAGTAATAGCTTTCTTGTCATTAGTATTATTAAGCTTTTACCTTGTCCATGCTAGATGCACCAACTCAAGTCCCTGTTCTTGAAAGTTTTTAGAACATGTGCATCAACCCAGTCTGATCTACATCATCAGCCTGTGTCCCATAGAGCATCCTCATTCTTTTCCGGATAACCACTGGGTCAACACATGAAAACACTGTGAGGATTAAATGTCTACAAGTGCAATGGTTTCATGCAAATAACCAGGGCTTGTCATTACTAGTTTTTTATGAACTTTAAACCTCTAGTCCATATTTATCAAATTGATAAGATTAACATTGATAATTTTCATTCATCCATTCTTTACATGAACCACCAATCCTTTCTTATCCTAGCATAAAGGGCATGGGACAAGTATTCACTAATTTGGATTCTCGAAAATTACCCAATTACAACAGTTTTACAATCTGGGATCCAGATATTACAGTGATTATTGTTTATTAATGCAATAAGGTGGGCACGACATGGAATCTACGTAACAGTTGTGTATTAGTAGATTCTAGGCCCCTTTTAGCGTTTCATTAGTGGGTTTTTATAACATTACTCAAATTCAACAATGTTCTGGTGTTTATTGGCATAATGAATTAAACTAAATAAACTCAGACATTCTTGTGTACAAAACAAAATAAAAACAGTCATAGAGAGATACAAGACTGATGCAACCCTCATTATTATATAATTATTTCTCTGTTATTTTGTTAGACTGAAGTTTCTTGTTTCAGAACATTTTAATTTTTCAGATGTCTCAAACAGTCAGTAAATGTGGGTGTAGGATCAGCCCAGGGGACACCCACTTAACTTCTTTATTGTATACAAAATGTACATGAACGGATAGATGTCCCATGTGTTGCCTATGGTCAGAAGACACTTGGGACCTTGCTGAAAGCCATCACACATATCTCAAGGGGAAGGAAGAATGTTCTTCCCCTTCTGGATCAATTAAATCTCACATAGAAAGAAATACTTGTCTACCTGTGAGGTAGTAACAGATATTTCTAAAGGGAATGAGTGCACTCCCCTGATTAATCAAGGGAGGAGTGGCACCTTCCCTAAACAAGATAGAATTGACTGCATCTCACCTAATAAAAACAGGGAGAGATAGCATCTTCCAGAAGAAATAGTTTTACTACATGTGAGATAGTAGCTGATATTTCTCAAGTGTTCGAGTACTCTCCCCTGAATAAAAAAAGAGGGAAGAGTAGCACCTGCTCGAGACATGATAGTGCATCTTCTAAAGAGAAGGCAGCTTCTGTCACCAAGGGCAGTCAACTTGCTGGTTCCGAGTGCACCCCCCCCACAAACTATGGAAGGGTGGGGTAGCACCATTCCACAAGCAAACACAGTAATACATGCTGACCTGTAAAGGTCAAGAAGTGGTGAGACAAAATAAAGGGTGGTCTGTCTCTTTGCTACATTGAGACACTTATATCAGCCTTGAGCTATAAGGTCCATTCACTTGCCTGGCCATTGACCCTCCCCCCCAACTTACGATGCCAAAGCTTTACAAGTGATCACTTCATCGGGTTTTTTGCTCACCTCTTGTTTAAATCCTTGGAGGCTTTTGAGTCAAAGGCCTGGTCATTAATAACTATGACTTTACATGCTGACCTGTTTTCAGAATTATTATCACCCATTACCTTGCAATGACTGTTAGAGGTTGTGGCCAAGATATCACAACATGCATTTTTTATGGTGATGGCATTGTCAGCACGCTCCTTCTTTGCTTGAATATAGCAAAATCTTCTGATGGCTGCACCCCTTGATTCAGAGGCCTTATTCAGCGGTCTCATTCCCACTATTGCCTCTCAGGACTTTAGGAACCAACAACATAGGTCTCTTGCATCGGTTGCTTGCCCATCAAAACTGGCCAGTGTCCACACCCATCCTGATTGATCTGTTGGTCAGCCACAGTTTGTACCAAAATGTAATATCCAACCACAACTGCATAGTAGCCAACCCTCCTATACATCCACTCCACAAATGGGACAAAATAAGTGGGGAGGCAATGGCTGTGGAAAGCAGTCTACTGTTGTCTCTCCATTCCCCAAAGAGGCAAAAGGGGGAAAGAGAGGTCATCACTAGGGACACTGCAACTAATTAAAATTAATTTTACTCCCCCAAAACTACATTTCATGCCAAGGTGACTTGTACTAAGTCTAATATTTGGGTAAATATGCAAAAAGTATTATCAAAAAGCAAAACATAACTTTGCATTGTTATGACTCTAGGTCTTAAACTATGTAACAGAAAGAAGTGAAACCAACAAGTTTAATAAAATCAACAAATGATTTATTTCCCTAGATTACAAAGTGATAGTCAAAAGATGCTTACAGGACTGTGAATTAAATCAGAAATAATCCTAAACGTTCTATCATGAGTCCAAAAGTATAGAATGTTCCAAATGAATTCCAATAATCCAATGTAGATATACCTAACAGTATGTCTATGAATATAGCTTAAAGTCTGAATCCCTTCTAAACCAATTATTTAACTGACATGAGTACTTTGTAGCCCCCCCCCCAACTATTTTAAATGATTGTATTATGGCCCAGATATACTCCAGTGTTCCAGAATGAAACAGTAGTGATTACATTAATTCATTATTATTTCATGAAAAACATGTGACAAAATTTGTTCCTTGTTGAATTTAATACACAAACATGAAATGCATGTATTTGTTTTGTTATTTCAGGTACAACACCAGTATACATCTCCAGCACTAACTTTAGTACTTTGGTGGCAGCAGTCCCCAACACAACATTAAGTGCATCATCAGGGACATCTATCTCCAGTACCACATTAAGTACTATAAGAACATCTACTTTACTGACAACAAAGTCATCATCAATAGCATCAACCTTAGGAGCAGTTCTACAAACTGGTCAGTTGAGAAAAACAAGTCAAATACAATTAAATACAGTCATAAAGTCATTGATGGGAAAATGTTTTTATTAAACAAGTCTTTTGCAAAAGCATTGAAAATGTTAAACTAGAATTTTCCAGAACTGATTTACACCAATGAATTCAGTGTTTCTTCTTTTTTAAGTTGTTAATGGATTGTAACTAATAACAAATGCCATGCTAAATTTGCATCACTAATCATGAATTTTAATGCCACAGTGACCCATACTAAGTCTGATATTTGGGTCAATCCTCAAAAAGTATTGACTAAAAGCAAAACATAACCTTTTATTTATATAGCTTAAAGCTACAATCCCTTCCAAAACAATTATTTAAGTGATATGAGAACACTATAACCCACACCAATTTAAAATGACTGTTTTAGGACCCAATTTTGCCCAAGTCATCACTTTGACCTGTTTACTTTTTGGGAAACCCTGATGTTGCTGAATGAAAAATGTATTGAGTGATGTAGTAGTTTTAAAAATGAGACCCATTCTTATCTCTAGGTCTGATATTGTAAACACTCATTGTTTGTCTTTTTATTGTGTTCAATTTACACCGTTTTGGACTGTACAGTCTTGAACTTTGGGACAACAATCATGGGAATCTTAATTTTTTGTTTCCTTCTCCTTTTCTGTCTATGCAGTGATAAACAAAAGTAACATATGTACAAAGTTCAATAATTGTAAACCAAAAAATGTTCTTAGCAAACATATGGAAGTCCTTAAAAATTCCTTCAGAAGTCATTGAAAAACAACTCTCTGTGATTGTGTGAACCATGTAACTTGAAAAGATGTATATATTTCAGTGATAAGGACCTGTTTCCAGTCTTACAATTTTAAATAATCCATAAGCATTCCATTGCAACACAGATACCATCTTTACTCGCTTATAACATGAGACCAACTGCAAAGTGCACAGATCCAGATCTGCCATTGCATAACATGGCAGCATATTGGGGTCTGTGCAGTTTGTTAGGAGTAATCCGTAGAATTAACAGCATAGACTCAGATCTGCAAGTGCATTATGCTACAGCAGATCTGGATTGTTGTTGTTTGCAGTTTGACTTTACTTATAAGCAAGTATATTTCGTACCATTTATATATATATGAAAACTCTTTTCAAGTCATTATTTAAATTCTAACATGAAACTATATAACAAAATTAACTAAAATCAGTTGTGCAAGGTAAATATTTTTTTAACAAAAAGAGGGAAACCAAATGGGGCCATGTTAAAATAAACAATGGACACTCTAGTTATTGAAGTTAAAATCTGAGCTTTAATTTGCTTTATATCCCATCATAAGTAATTTAGTATATATCAGAGAGAGAAAATCTGTCAAAAACCTAATCAACCTGTTAGCTAAGATCATGCATATAATAGATTTGTTATATGAAACATATTATTGTTAGTCCTACCTGAATACAGGAGTGTCAGGTGCCATATAAACAGCTAGAGTTATTTATGTTAAGCTTGATGTTAGACTTATAGAGTTATATAGTTAACTACAACAGCTAGAGTTATTTATGGTAAACTTGTACTAAAATTGAACACAATATGGTGATTTTTCCAGATTTCAGGTTTCATAGAATTACACCAAGAAACTAGGATCCTCTTCTGTATAAAATCACAATTTTATTCCAGACTTTTAAAGTAAGAAAGTAAAATTTTTCTACATAGACATGCTAATAGCTAGACATTTTAGGTGGCATGGAGTTTTCATTAAAATTAATCATCAGAAAAAATTAACCTACTTTGCCTTTAAGTCTACACAAAGTACAACCAATCAGAATAGCAGGTGGTACTGTAATCATAAACAATTACCACTTTTCATCATTAAGCAATGGATTGTTTTAAAAAGGAGAATTTCTTAATTGCATTCAAATATTTCGGCTGATAATTAGTACAGATATAATTTATTTTTATTTGCTTCAGAATCTTCAAAAGTTCTACAGAAAAGCTGCCAAGGTATGATTTTGCTCTCTACTGTTCACATCAAACAATAACCCATATCATTCTGCTTTACAGTGATAGAAATACAAGAAGACTGGATCTTTTATAAATTCGCAAACTTTGTATTTTATGTACTGACACTTTTATCTATTTATGTATAATAATATGGTAATACATTTTAAAACTGAACACATGCATATTAGTACTTTTGTTTATTATTTACAAATGCAATGAAACATCATGATATATTTTTCCACCTTGCTTCAATCAAACAAACAAACCCCTTATGTCTGATTCTAGAAATATTGAAATTTCTCAGTTGATAACATGTAAGAATTTCTCAACTTTTACAATCTAGTCATTTTTCACTTGAAACAATATAGCAATCTCTCAATTGACACAATATAGCAATTTCTCAATTGATACAATATAGCAGTTTCTCAACTGATACAATATAGCAATTTCACAGTTGATACAATACAGCAGTTTCTCATCTGATACAATATAGCTCTCCCTTGTTATGATGCAATAGTCCAGGTCCACAAGTTGAGACCATATTGTAGTGATAACTACATAATGTACGAAACTGATATAGACGAGAATAGTGTAAGATACCAAACCTTGGTCTAGACGGAATTAGCCATATTTATTAAATGAAATTGTGTCTTTAACAGGAAATAAAGCTACAACACTAAGCTACACCTTGCCTTCTTTCAACCCATATTGTTATGCATTGGTATTATTTTGGTCATGGGGTCGATCATGGTACAATGTTCTATCCAGAACCATGTTATAACAAAGTGTACTATAATGAAGGAGAGATGTTAGTTTCTGTCTGTGGGTGGTAAATATTGTGAATTCATTTATTTTCATATGTATCAATTTTTGTGGTTTTGCAAAATATGACTTCTTCATTGTTGCTTAAATTAAAGGATTGGGGAATATGTCATACTGTTTCTTTTAAAGGGTGATTTTGCTGCGTGTTTCTTGCTGCATGGTTTGTTGCAATCATAAAATCTACAAAATTAATACTGGTACTCCATGAATAATAGTGAAAGATCTTGAACAGGATGATTTTTCTTTGATAAATCACAGGCAGAGTTTGACGAGATAATGATATTCTTATTTAAAATGTGTGCAAATATAAGAAGGATGGAATTGTTGTATTGTTTGGAGTCACTGTGGTAGGAAGGATTGTCTCAAGGAACAGCAGCACCTAAAAGTCTCTTTCATGAAGTTACTGAAATTGGAAGACTAAAAGAGCTTAAAATTGTTATTAATTTGGCAAGGCCACCTACCAGGAATTTACTGTGAGCCTATCATGTGTTTTATGTGAAAGACACAAACAAAATGACAAAAAATGAATAATGGATATTTTAAATTTTTCAGCTTAAATTCACATAAATGTCACATCATCAAGAAGAAAAAAAAACCTGAATTATTCGCACAGTATTTTATGACTCACTTATATTACTTTTTTTCAGTTAGGTGACAATTACCAAGTTTATATCATTTCTTGTGTATGCATTTTCATAAAGTTGTTTAATGATGATATCAAGAAATATTCTTGGTATTAAATACAGGTGTTTTTATATGGCAAATGTTGCATAGGAAAATGATGATCTGATCCTGGGCAGTTTTTCATATCACTTTATTCAGTTAGTCTTTACTCCACCCAACTTTCCTTCAAAACCAACCATCACTATTCAACCGATCATTCCTGTCCTTTGGGTGGATATAAAGTATAAACTAGCTCATATCCATTTGTTTGAAGCCTATATTTTAAACAGTGTTAGAGAAGTTATGAAACATTGCATGTATATTTAGGTCACATAGCATGATTTTCTGAGTATAGTTCAGCTTGGAACAGCATAGAATCAGATCTGTCATTTCATATAAGGGTGATGGCAGACTATCAGGATCTACATTATGTATCTACTAATGATTTTAAGCAGTCAATGCAGTATAAAGTTAACAATGGTATGCATATATCTGATATTGTGGAGGGATATTGATCTGCAAGTGCAATATTAAGCTAATAATGATATGCATATATCTAATATCATGAAGGGATATTGATATGCAGCTACATTATTAAGTTAATAATGGTATGTATATATCCAATAAAGTGAGGGGATATTGATCTACAGTTGCTGTATTAAGGTAATTATGGTATGCATATATCCAATAAAATGATGGGATATTCTGTTTTGCCACATACAATGTGCACTGACTATTGTTTGGTGGGGTACCAATTTTTGCAGACTTGTTTGTTGTAGATGTATATATGTTAAAGACTCAAAGAACAAAGATCTCTCTTTAGAAAAAATAGGATCCCTTCCTTAATCTACATTAATTGGACCCCATTCTGAATTGACAAAATTAAAACTTATTTCTCAATCCACAAAAATAGGACCTTTTGTTCAATCCACAAATTTAGGTACTGTTTAAAATGTTTTTTGTTTCCAAAACCACAAAAACTGATACAAATGAAAATAAATGGTTTCCTACAGCAGAGTCTTTCCATGGATGTGAAAAAATGATTCTTTTACAGATTTGAATACCCCATGTATGAATAATGGAACCTGTACACCAGAAGGAGCTTGTCTGTGTCCAAGTTCATGGACAGGGAGAAGCTGTGAATATCCATGCTCCTCAGATGGGTGCCCCTCAGCGAAGGATGTCTGCATAATAGACAGAAAATGCAATATAAATGGAACTGCTTACTGTTACAATACGACATTCTGTCTCTGTTTTCCTGGGTGGAATGGTAAGTAATGCTTGATTCTTTCTTTTTTTTTACTTTTCTCTCTCCTTTCTGGTATGGTTCAGTGACAGGCCAACATATGAAAAACAGTGAGATTACATCTCAAGGAGAGTTATTCATCCATACCAAAACTTGGTCACTGTGATGTACATTTCATGTTTGAGTGACTTTTGTATTTTTAGCTGCTCATTACACCCTCAATATTTTGGACACATTTTATCTATGCTCAAGCTTTAGTATGTGAATACATATCCACAAAAGTATATCCATATATCTGTGACCTAATATTCACACCTCAGTGACTTTTGTATTTTTAGCTGTTCATTACACCTTTAATATATTGGATCCTACAAAGGAGAGTAACTCCACCATACTAAATATATGTCAATGTGACCCAATTTTCCAGCTTGAGTGACTTTTTGTCATTTACCCAGTTGTTATTCTCAGTATTTTAGACCCGATTTCACCTACACTCAAGAAACTTAGTGTTTGAATGCATCCCATTGAGAGTAACTCAGCCATGCAAAAAATAGGTTAATGTGACCTTCTTTTCAGGCTTGATTTACTCAAATATTTTCATCTGTCTGTTCCTTACTTTTTTTTCTTGGACATTATTTCACCTACATTTATGACAAGTACCATGTGAATCCATCCACATCTTAATAAAAGTAACTCAACCGTACTTAAACTAGGTTATGTACCAAATTTTTATGCTTGAGTGATTTTATATTTTCTGCTAGCTTTTTTAAAAATCTTCAGTATCTTGGATGCTATTACATCTACAGATATGAAAATAGGTATGTGGATGCATCTCAAGGAGAGTAACTCAACCATACCAAAACTTGACCACTGTAACCTAATTTTGCTATGAACATCTTCCCTTTTAATGTACATATCTATTTTCCAAGGTACCTATGTAACAGCTAATTATGTCAAGTTTGAATGACTATCCAATGGTATAGTTACTATGGACACATTCTTGCTATGCATGCAAATACCCAAAAATGACAATCATGAATAACTGTCCTCATGTAGTATGCCTATTGCTCCTTTTCTTGCATTTTATAAAGTTATTTTTAATTAATTGATATATTATAATAGGTACAGGATAGTCTAATCAAGCCATATTATTAAATACATGTTACAAGTTCATTGTTATGTACAGAACTTCTGCATCATTACAGATGACTTAGTAGTAGAAATTGTACTAAAGTATGTGGTGGAAATGGAGTTTCAGAGGACTAATTGTTGTTTTTAATACACTAAAACTTGACTTGTGAGACAACCCCTTCTACCAACAGAATGCTGTCTGGAGGTCTTTCATAACAGGTTTGTGCAAGGTCAAAATGCAGCAGGCTTAAGTAGGGAAATATCCACAATTATTGTGCATGTATTTTGTTCATTATTCATAGTTTTTGTCAAAATATTGCAATCATTTCATCTCACAATAATTTTGTATAGTGTTGTTATAAAGATTAACATCCATCATAAAACATTTACAATTATATTTCAAGATCATCTGTACATGTAATTTAGAAATTGATTTGCAAATTACTAAGGTAATATTTATTTATCTTGTCGATAAGTTAACTTGACATATCTGTAAAGTTCAGACTCACTTCAAATGTAGCCTAAGAACTGCATGGTTAGCCATGATAACACTTACTCATCCTGAGTAGGAATTAGCAGTTTTGATCTGTATATATATATATATATATATATATATATATATATATATATATATATATATATATATATATATATATAATGAAATTTAAAGACATAATTAACTCATCTAGAAACAATGTAAATTTATTTAAAGACAAAACCAAAATGCTCAATTTATTGATGACATAATGAGATTAACTCAATAAACAAAATGTGTAACAGACCTGCACCACAGCGAACAAATGATAACTTGGTGTGGGATTTAATAATGATAATATAAAAAAAAATCATCAAACAATATGAAACTTTTACAATGGCAATCAAATCTGGAAAACAATAATCACTTATTAAAGACCTTTTTTCATCCCAGGCAGAATCTACCAATCAACTCCAGAGACAAATGATGTACTTGACCTCGACAATGAAGCCCTTTCAAAGAGTTTTCATTAGGGCATTATCTGGGTTTTGTGGTTTATCACAGAAGAAAAATATACAATACAAACCTATGAATTGCTGATGCACATCTGTGATACCTTTTAAAGAAGCAAAGGTTTTTCATAATTGGAACTTACAGGACTTCGGCATTACAATGCTGGTTTATGACACATACTTAAGCTTGTTTTATAGTCCGTAGCATACGACTGCTGCCTGCATCACTTATAGATTTTAGGAAACAGTAGCTGGACATGACAATTTTTTTTTTCATTCAAACACTGTCATAAACGATCATGGCTTCAGAGGATTAAATAAAGGTCAGTGTGTATTTATCTCGGTATTTGCCATGTGGTCATGCATAGTAGTAGTGTTTTAAAACAATACGCACTTTGTTTGCAGACACTCGTAAGTGACCATGGTTACAGAGGATTAAATAAAGGTCAGTGTGTATTTTATCTCGGTATTTGCCATGTGGTCATGCATAGTAGTAGTGTTTTAAAACAATACGCACTTTGTCTGCAGACACTCGTAAGTGACCATGGTTACAATGGATTAAATAAATGTTAGCATTGTTCATGCAGTTGTTCATAACAGTGTTGAAATTCATTTTTTGCCAGAAAATTGTGATTGCTGCTTGTGTTCTGTAGGTGGTTGCTGACAACAGTGCATTTTTACAATAACATTTATCCATGCTGGATGATGTGTTATAAACGACAGGTGGTCACTCATAGCAGAGGTCACCCAAGACAGGTTTTATTGTGTCAGTTCTTTTGCAATTTTTAGATTGCTATTTCAATGGAAAGACTAGGTTATCCTCATAACATGTGCATTACTGTTTGACTTGTCACATTTTCCGTAGATGTGAATGAATGTAGAAAAAATAATAACAGTAGTACCAAACTGTCAAAACATACAAGCCATTTAAAGAGAAAAAAATCAGTTAAGAATTAGGTTTAGGATAAATAATTTTCTTTTTTTTTTTTCTTGAGACTTTTTTTGTTTGCTCAGGCCTGCCCTAAAATGATATTTGCAAAGGAGAGGATGAAATATTCAATTTATTTTCAGTTTATTAAGTTGCCAAAGGAGAGCATCAACAAATTAGGATGTGTTTATTAATATTAGCAGCATGCACAAAGCAATAATAAAAATGAACCCGATGGTATGTAGTCATTGTTGAACTGTAACCCAAATCACCATCATGATTGAGATTCACTACTTCCCATTCTAAGCAACAATACATGTGATTTTTGTCTGCACACTATGTGCCACATTCTCCATTGTAATTTATGAATTTGGGATTGTGAGTGGGTAGGATGGCATTTTTTTTAAAAGAAAGTAAAGAATGAACTGTAGACAATAAATTAAAACATTTGGTTACAATATCCATATTGACTTAGCTTATCACCCAAATATATAATACCCAGTATAGGGCATGATGCAATACCATGTGTCTGAACTCAAAGTAACAAGTTTTTTTATCTCTACAAGTAGTGTTTGTTTGCAGTTGGCCAAAAGACTTGGAAAGCAGTTGTGTACACACTTTGTTTAGGCAGTCATACTGTAGATTGACAGAAGACTATCTCTAATGTGTAAACATAAGTTAAATTTAATTTGATACAAAGTTAGTGTTGTTATGGTTCAGTGCATAGCTGGGATGAAAGTCATAAAACAGTCCTACAAGCATTTTCAAGGGTTGAGATTTAAGGGAGCTGGGTCACTCAAACCCATTAATATGAATGCAGTAACTCTAACACTGCTTTGTTTTAAATTATTAAATTATAGTTATCTGACTACACACATGTTAATATCAGTAATGTGTTACCTGTTGCTATTGCATAGCTTAATCTTTCTAGGATGGCATTACCCTCGTCTGTATGATAAAAATTCATCCTCCCATAGGGTGACTTCCAGGAGTTCCTCAAAATCAACCCTACAACCTGGCACATAGCCAGTTGTCCTAATCCTTTTTATGGATGTCTCTATGTTTAATAGATGTAAATTATACTTTATGGAAAAATTGCTTTTGCTTCATATCATGCAGTGCAAATTGGGTATTTTTAATACATGCATCATATTTATTGAGTGTATTTACCCACAGTCCAGGCTCTCTTGAGAGATTGTTTTAACATCTTAGGTTACATTTATTCATAAATGCCCCTTTCAGGTTATCCCTCCCCCCCCCCAACAGGGCATTAAGGTAAAATTTTTGTTGTGACTTAATTAAAGTTAATTTTCCAACTTTTGGCAGGTATTTAGACTCCATATCCTTGCCGGATTAATGTGGGGCTCCTTTCCTTAATTTTGTTGAGATACAAATCTCCGAAATTTACATTCTTTTCGCTATCATGATTAATTTGCAGAAAGGGGTCTCACACCAATAGTCATATTAATTTGTGTGTAGAGCTGCTCACACATGCTTATATTATATTTAATATTTAAAGGGTTGTAGTCTAACCATATTACTTCTCTTCCTTTTTGCTGTTCATTGTCTCCAGTACTCACAATTATGTATTGCTGTTATCATTGTTATTGAAACATCATGTTTGTTGTTGTTTTAATTCATATTAAATAGAGACTCACTGGGCAGGTAAGTATTGCCGTTTGAATTTGCATTCAGTACAAGTTTCATGCATATTCTCATACATTATAGTTGTTATTTCAAGATTGTTGTGTTTGTTTTTTAAGAGTTTTTCTTTTGCAGTAATGCCTGAGAGATAAAGTGTGGGTAAATGTGGGCACAAGATAGCCCGCTAGGATACCCTCTCAACCCGCTTGGTTTGTACTGGTTGTGGAAAGACAGATGGTTTCCCATTTTTGTTGTCTCTGGTTAGATGAGGTGTAGAACCTCACCAAAAACAGATGGACATAAAAAAAGGGAGGAAGAAGGGACATTCCACTTCTTCATCATAAGTTTCAGTATTTCCATCACTGAGTTCCTGAGATCTAAGAGAAGGATTTGATAACTCTCTTTGGAGACAGATAAGGCCCATGGGGACCTCCCAAGGGAGGAAACAGATTTTCCATTGCAGAGTTCTTCAGGTCTCAAGAGTAGGATTGGATTAGTCTCTTTGGAGATGCATAAGGCCTAAAGGAGGAAATAGGGTATGCATTCCTTTTGAGTCCCTTTGGTCTCAGAGCAGGACTGGATCAGTCTTTTTGGAGGTGCATAAGGCCAATGAAGACCCTTCCAAGGGAGGAAATAAAGTGTCCATCTCTGAGTCCCTCATGTCCCTGAGCTGGATTGGATCAGTCTCTTGATTCATGCAAAAGGTCCATAAGGGTGCTTCCAAGGGAGGAAATAAGTGCACAGAGAGTGAGTCATACCTCTCTCCCATGAGGTAGGAGCAATTCACACTTAGTCAATCTAACCCATTAGTGCCAAAAGGATTGAGCCACTCTGTAAGTGGAGTGTTACAAACCAAGTCTATAAGATCTGAGGAAGGTTCTTCATATGGATCAAAGATGCCTGGCTGGTAATTGACTGAGCACCAGTCAATAGCAGATAACTGGACACTGGGCACCAGTCACCATCTACCATGCACTGTGGACCAGTCTGTGAGTACTGGGCACTGGTTTTTGGAGGTCCGTCAGTTCTGGGGTATGAAATGGGTTGAGACATCCCTCTTTCCACACTATCGTTGAATCCTGCTATCAACTGGGAATTGGTGTTCAGGTGCCAGACTAGGAAGAGGGACTGGAACAGCATCTCCCCCTTTCGTATTATCCCACTCAATCCTTATGTTATATGGGGTCATCCAATACATGAAAGTGATTGGTCTTTCCATTTTATGCAGCCATGGACTTCAGGCTCTTGGCCTCAAACTAGAAAGGAAAGTATTGCAGTCCACACACTGATATCACTCTCTTACAAAGTGGAGACCAAAAGAATAGAGGGGGCATGCACTCTTCTTTCAAACAACCCAGGTAGGCTGAGAGGCACTCACACCCTCCTACCAAGTCTGCCACCAGGGATAGCCCCCTTGTGCTGTGGAGGAGTTATGGGATAAGTTTACCTGTACCCTAGGTCTTCAGTAAAATAGAATGACACTGGGTCAAACTGTTCTGCCTTCCAGAGTGAGAACAGGATGAAGATATCTTGTCAGTCCTCATGGACTCACACAAGTTTGATGCAGAACAGGCTCCATTGGCACTTCCTCTCTTCTGGTCCCCTTCCCCAACTCAACCATCCTCCCAGAGGAAGAAATTTGGCCTTTTGACAATGCTGTCAATGAAATTTACCATCTTCTACCCCTGGATTTGTGTGCTAAGTCTTCAGGCTCAGAGGACACAAAAATTCCTTCCAGCTTGGAGAGACTCTCTGGGACAACCTCCCACACAGGTATCATGCTTCTCCACTCAGCCATGGTCAAGGAGCTTTTTCAAAGGTTTTTCTCTAAGGGTCAGGAGTTCACTAGGCAGTTTATGATGTGATCTGACCCCCTTTCTACTTCGAGACCTCTGGTCTCTGCTTCTAGCCATTGGGTTCACATGCAGGGTGCCCCTAAAAAACCTCCCACTTTAGATCCTGCACATCTCAAGTGGGTGTCTCTTTAGTATCTGTGCCCACCTTCTAGTCAAGGCATTAGAAACCTCAGTGTTAAAGGCTAGGTCTCTGGTCAGCATAGCCTCATATGCTGATCTTTTTTCAGCTGGCTCCTTCAGCCTCTCTGTCACCAATTGCTCTTTAGTGTTTTCTGGAGGAAGTGGTATTTCAACTCTCTGGTCTGAAAGTAAATAATAGAAAAGAGCAAAAACCAAAAACGTTTTGTAAAATTCAATAAATAATATATTTCCCTAGAATACAAAGTTTAAAATGTATAAAGAACTTACAGTATTGTGAATTATTCCAAATTATCCTAGAATTTCTAACACAAGTCCTAATGATTAAAATCCTGAATAAACTTTCATTATTCCTAAAATAAATCCAATGCTGGAAATGTTGATGTGCCGTTGATCATCTGTGTCACAGTGATACTCCAACAGTCTTTTGTTGATCACAATAATACAATCCAGGAACATATATCCTTATTTGAATTTCATTATAAATCCAAGTCTCTATTTCCAAGAACGTTATTTTTGAGCACTTTATATTTCCAGAGAAGAATAACTTGAAATATAAAATTTCAAAAAATAAATTCCAGCCCAAATGAAATACTGGACACAATAATAATACAACTGATTCTGCTCAGATCTTACAGCATGAATTAATAATTTTGAGATAAACAAGATTATTTAGTCCTATACTTGACCAGGTCGCAATTAGCATTTTCTATAAAACAAAAACTATTACCTAATGGAAAATTTCATTCTGGAAGATTCCAAATGTTTACAAGATAAAATCTTAGTTATAATTAGAAGGTTTGTTACTAAATTATAAAGTGTGACAAAGAACATGTAGACCTGGCATTTCATGGGGAATTTCCAATGTTCTGGACTCAGATTCAGATAAATATATTTACAATTTCACAATTGATGATTCAGGTCAGGTAGAAAATGAATTTGATTTTGGACAAGGTCAAGTCCAAAAGACAATTATCCATAGCATATATTGAATAAAAAACTAACAAACAATGCAAATTAAATATACATAATATGCATAACAAGTGGCCATGACAAACCTGATATGCCTTGTCCGTGTCTATGGCATTATCATCTGAGTTTCTCTGCCTCTTCAGGGATGTCACTTTGGATACTTCCAAGTTCTCACTGGATCACAGTAAGAATCTTCTGCAGTCTGCTCCACAGGAGGTCCAGACACTCTTTGGAGGTTTCATTCCCTCTGTGGCTTCCAGTGTCCAGAGGGACCAGCAACACCAACCAGGAAGTGGGATCATCCTACCTGACCCCAGGGGCCTTCAAAAACTTTCTTCAAAGCCATGCAGCCCCAGTCCAAAAAAGCAACCTAAGTTCAGCTCTCCCTCATGCTCTGGCAGGGTCACCAGAGAGGCAAAGGGAGGAAGTTTATGGGGCCTTCCCCATCTCTTATGGAAGGTGAGGCAGCTCTAGGGACTCAATCCCTTTTCTGTGATGTGTCCCTCTTCTTTTGATTCCCATACATGCTTGACTATCTCTCTGTTCGGAGGCTCAGTCAAGGATAATGGGTGCCTCTCAATTATAAATAGAAGATACTGGCTTCGGTTCCAGGAACTTCTTTATCAGGTAAGGACCCACATGTGGTTCCACCAGCTGAATTTGCTGTGATTAAAGGAAGAGGTACACACCCTTCTGCAGAAGGGAGCAATAGAGAGCTTGTTCAGGATCCAGTATCTGGCTTTCTCCTCCTGGATTTCCTTGTTCCCAAGAAAGGTGGAAAGTTTCATTTAATTATTGACCTTTCCACCTTAAAAATATTTGAGCAGGAGGAACACTAGAAAATGGAGACCACAGCCTGGGTGATCTCTACCAATCTTGACCATACATACCTTTCCGTCTCTATCATTCCTCCTCAGTGGAAGTACCTCTAGTTTGCTTAGACATGGAGGTTTTCAAATTAACTGCTCTATCATTAGGCCTAAATTCTGCACCCAAAGCTTTTACCAGACTGATGCGAGTAGTTGCTATCCACTTGAGGTCACTGTGGACCCCTATCCTCCAGTATTTTGATGTCCAGTTAGTCTACAATGGCCAGTTAGAGTCCCTGAGACAATATCTGGATAGCTGTTGGTCCATAGTGACAAGACTGGGCCTTTTACCCAACCTAGAGAAGTTGGAACTGGTTTCTTCACAAGATTTCAAACACATGGGAATAAGTTTACTCGCAAAGGATTAATCTGTGTCCCATGGGATGGCTTAGACAGAATCCTGGCCATGTTGGAGGCACTCAGAGCTCAGACCTCATTGTCGACTTGTCTATATCTATCCCTTCTGGAACCTTGAACACCATAGCAGACTTGGTTCCCTAGCAAGACTGCACCAGTTTCTCCTTCTGGCAAAGTGGAAAGCATGCACAGGGATCCTGTGACAGCTCAGATTTCTCTTAAACCAAATTTTCACCATCATCTGAAATAATGAATAAATCAAGAATAGTTTCAGATGGTTTCATTCCTATATGTTCCAGATGGGGTGCTCATCTGAAGCTGGAAAGGCTAATTCTTCAGGGTTCATGATCCTGGGAAGAATCTGCCCTCCAAATCAACAATTTGGAAATGAATGCAATGGTCATAGCCCATCAGTAGTGTGTCAACAAAATAAAAAGTCAATGTTTGATGGTCTGCAGTTGGAGCATACCTCAGACAACAAGGAGGCACCCATGTCCCATCTCTCTGTGCAGAGGTTTGGAAACTCATTCACTGGGCAACCTCAGAAGAGATTAGTTCTGAGTGTGCTACATTCCTGGCAAAAGGACTATTTTTGCAGACACTCTCTCCAGGAGGGCAAGATAGTTTTCATTGAATGGTCTCTGTACCAATCTGTAGCAGATTGCCTAATCAGACCTTGGGGGAGACCCATGGTGGACTTGTTGTGACAAAGCTAAACAACAACTTTCCCTTTTATGTTTCCCCAGTCCCAGACCAGAGAGCATGTTCACTTATTCCTTCCTTCTATATTATCCCAAATGTTCCTCAAAAAGTGATGACCTCCACTGCTCAACTCATTCTGATAGCTCCTCTGTGGCTCCAATGGTCTTGGTTCAGCTTTCTTCGTGACCTACTGGGAGACCAGCCTAGGACATTGCCCCAGAAAAGGGACCCTTTGTCACAGCACAGGGACTCTCAAATGAATTATCTTCTATGGCAAGTTTTTGAGCAAAGTTGTCAAGTTCATTGTTCAGGCCAGGAGATGCTCAACATCCATGCTCTATGAGCATTGTGGTTGATTTTTTTTCTCTTCGTTTTTGAAGAGACTGCTAAGTTTCTAGTCTCAAGGGCAGCATATGGCAGTCTTTTTCAACAAACTAACATTTTTGAAAGCCCTGGCCATCAGTTCAGATTCTCATATCACTGACCTGAGATGTTATTTCGAGCTGCAGAGTCCAGTGACTCAGTCTCTGATACCTTGATGGAATCTCTTGTCTGTCTTGTGGTTTTTAAGAAACCTCCTCCTTTGAACCTTTGAGTGATGGTTCTTTCGAGGACCTTATTCTCAAGACAGTTTTCTTGGTCTCCTTACCATCTGCAAGACAAAGGAGTGAGCTTCATGACCTATCCACAGAACCTGGCAGTCTGTGTTTCAGTGGTAATTATGAGTTAGATTCTCAATTATGCCAACTAGGTATGTTTAGAAAAAAAAACAGCTTCAGTCTGTAGCTCCAGTCTCTGTCATAAATGTACTGGGGATGATTAAAATCAACTTTTATGTCTAGTTAAGGGTTTACATTTCTATTTGGCAGCCACTTAGAGAGAAAAGAAAGGGTAGGAAGCATCTTTTCCTTCCTCTAAACGACTCCACTGATATTTTGGCTTTCACTATTTCAAGGTGGATTGTTATGACAATCAAGAAAAACGTGTCAGCCCCTTACTAGGAAGGACCTTTCATCCATGAAGGTTAAAGTCCAAGAGATTTGAGCCATTGCTACCTTATGGGCCTATCAACTCATTCTTCTTTTGAGGATGTGGTGATCATATGATACCTTCTTCTCCCTCTGACTCCACTCCTTGGTGCACCAAAGTGAAGACATGTTTTCTCTAGGGATCATTGTTGTTGTGCAAAATGTGGCACAAGCACATACCATCTTACAGTAGTGGACACATTTACCATCAGAATGAGTGTTTCATTGTATTTTTCCTATCATGTTTTGCAGGTCATCAGCCTGCCAGTGAACTAGCAAATTTAGTTATACAATGGCAACAAGTAACATGTTATTGATATTAGAATGTAGTTTTTTGGAGAGGTAAAACTAATTTTAATGATATAATAATTGCCTGTTGCTATTGTTAGATTCCCTCCTCCCAGCCAGCAATGATGCCCTACCAGTAGTCTACATCCTTGAAAAAGGATGAGAACTACTGTGTAGGTGCCAGGTTCAAGGGTCGACTTCAATAATCTTGGAGAAGTCACCCTATGGAAGGATGGATTTTCGTCATATCGGAGAGGGTAATTTCCATCCTGTAACCTTCAGAATACCAACAGATAAATATCACATCTTTAAAATTAATTTTACCCTCCAATTATATTTAGTCATCTTATTTTTAATAATTTATTTATTTGACGTTTTATTCACCTAAAAAAATTAATAATTTTTCTAACAAATATTCCAATATGTCAGCTAAAACTTAAAAAAATAAATATTATGGGGAAAAAGTTTTGAAGGTAAATCAACAACCAAGAAATGATGGAGAATTACCAATATATTGTCGGATTTTTGTACATGGTAAGATTTATGTAAATTAATGTGGACTTATCAATTTACTCAAGGACGTATATAAGAGTTTATGTCCCTGGCATGCACATCAGGTAGTTGCACATTATTTAGAGTATTGGGGACAAAAGTTTGTTTTATTATGAAACTCTTGGACAACCACAATCATAGTCATTAACATATATTATTTCAGATTATTTGCAAACTATGTTTTCAAAGCTGTTTGTAATCTTAAAGAGAATATGTGGATGATAATACAGACAATATATATATATATATATATATATATATATATATATATATATATATATATATATTTTGTTGCTGTAGGGTTGTTGTATTATCTTTGAACACATTTTTCTGTTTTTGGCTTTGGTTTTCCTGAAAAAGACTCATCAATAAAATCAAGTAATAATGAAAATAAGATGGAGAAATCATATCTTTGTAATATGAAAAATGAAAATGAATTTAAATTCATAAATGAAGATCAGTTTGCAAGTTTCTTGTTGACTTTGAGATTTATATTCATTTACATAGATTATCTTGACATATTTATATGACTGTTGTTAAAGATAGTGAAAAAGAATTGAATGCTATGGATAAGAGAAAGTAACCAGAAGATAACATTTTACTTTCATCATCTCCAAGCTATATAGAAAAGAGAAAGTAACCAGAAGATAACATTTTACTTTCATCATCTCCAAGCTAAAGGCTGACTTTGAAAATGTAAAGTATTCACAATAAAGTTTGATATGTCATTAGTAATGTTTGCTGCCATCTCAGCACAAAAGTGGCCATGTAGTGCCAACAAAAGTTATGTTAAAAAGAAATTACCATATGTACTCACTTATAAATCCAACTTAACTGGCAGATCTAGATCTCTGCAGTTTGTTTAGGAGCAATCAGTAGAACCAAAATAAATTAGGCCCTGATCTGTCAGAACATTATGCAATGGCAGATCAGGGTCTATGTTCTATACCATTAAATATTTTAGCAGTTACTAAAGCTAGAGAAACCTTTAAATAAATTCTTCTCCCAATTTACTCAATATAATAATAACACATTTGAAAGAAAGCAAATGATGCTGATCTGATATCAAATATAGTCATCACTGGGGCCCCGAGTGGCCGAGTGGTCTAAAGCGCTCTCCGTTACAGATCACTGCCATCTCACCTCTGTCTGCGTGGGTTCGAGTCTAGGATTCGGTGAATGTGGATATGTGAGAAAGCTTGCAAGCAGCTTCTCGTGGGTCAGTGGTTCTTTCCGGGGATTTCCCGGTTTCTTCCTCCACCGTTAATACTGGCCGCCATGTATGGCCTATCGTGTGCTGAAAAATGGTGTTAAGCCCCACAACAACAACAACAACAACAACAACATATAGTCACCATTGCTAAAAATATAATTTTGTTTAAAATGCCTGTTAAAAAACACTCACAGAAATTGACCAAATTTGGCAGTGAGCATTCAAGCATAAAAACCTTTTAAATGTATTTAAATAATGCCCATTTGCCCTCAGATATGGCTGCTGTTACTTACTATAGGAAATCTTTATACATTTTCTAAAAAACTGCTCAACAAAATTTGTTCAAATTTGACAGAAATTATCCTGATATGAAGTGCTTTCAAAGTTTTAAAATTTGAACAAATTGTGCCATTTGACTATTCAATATAACTACTGTTGCTAAAAATGTAAAAATTTAAATGCCTGTTCTCCAAAGCATTACAAGAGAATTTTAGCAAATTTGATAGATGACATTCTGGCATGGATGCCTTTCAATTTTATTAGTGAATGATGATAATGGTTCATTAGATATGCAGAAAAGTATGAAACAAGAAACCTCCAAAAAACAGTTGTCTTAAGCAAATAACAGAATTTAAATAAATTTTGACAAGCATTTTACAAACACAGATTTCTTGGAAATCTACTCTTATATTTGAATATTAGAATGTGTAGGTTTTATATTAACATTTCTTTCAAAATTTTGTTGAAGTTTATTTGCCCAGCATATATTTTCCTTTCCCTGTTTAAGCATAAAAGTAAATGTCAAAAACTTCCATTCAGCATCAATAATCTTAAATAGAAACTCATTACATGAAGTTACTGGATGCTTCATCAACTTTTGTAGAATGACATAGATAGGATTTTACCTACAGGTAGCAGCAGATTTGACCTCTTATGACATGTAATTACATCAGAATATTTGCTTGCCAGTTTGAAAATTCACTTGCCTTTGGCAACAGTTAATGGTAATATTGGAAGCCTGGCTCATGTTTTTTGTTTTTTTTTATTACAGGCAGGGTTATGTTGAATACAAAAAGAGAATTTGTACTTTCAGCTAGATCAATAAACTTGTACAGTGCTTAATTGCAATGCATATCTAAACAACTTTGTAGTAGATTGTTGTCTTTGGAAAGAGTCTGTAGAGACAAAATTTATTTTTCTAAAGCATACATGCTGCCCTTCCAACAAATCATACAAGTCTGAAAAGTGTGAAAATATGATAAATCTTGTAAAAATCCCTTAAATGGCATGAAAATTTTATCAGGTTATATCATATGCATTCATAAATGCACCTGTGTTAAAAAAATGGATACTCATCCTTATTTATATGGGTCAAATGGCTCCTGTGTTACAAGCATGCATTCCAAACCTTATTTGTCTGGGTCAAATGGCTCCTGTGTTACAAACATGAATAACAAACCTTATTTGTCTGGGTCAAATGGCTCCTGTGTTACAAGCATGCATTCCAAACCTTATTTGTCTGGGTTAAATGGCTCCGGTGTTACAAACATAAATAACAAACTTTATTTGTCAGGGTCAAATGGCTCCTGTGTTACAAACATGAATAACAAACCTTATTTGTCTGGGTCAATGGCTCCTGTGTTACAAGTATGCATTCCAAACCATATTTGTCTGGGTCAAATGGCTTCTGTGTTACAAGCATACATTCCAAACCTTATTTATCTGGGTCAAATGGCTCCTGTGTTACAAACATGAATAACAAGCCTTATTTGTCTGGGTCAAATGGCTCCTGTGTTACAAGCATACATTCCAAACCTTATTTGTCTGGGTCAAATGGCTCCTGTATTACAAACATGAATAACAGAACTTATTTGTCTGGGTCAAATGGTTTTGGTGGCGCTCTACAGTTCTTATTTTGCATAGGGTTAGAATTTTAAAGAAAAAGAATTTCTGAGGTTTCCTCACTGCTTATACTGGCTATTTAAAAAAGACCTTGTATATCTTAGGTATTGTTCAAAGAACCTTTAATTCCTTTATTTTGGTGTATGATTGATGTGTGTTATATGGGCCATAGAGTATACAGCTTGGCCTTACTCCAGATGTTCACCTTTCAAAAAAGTGCTAGCTCCACTTGGTCATTTTCACTTCCTGAACTTCAGAGGTAAATTGTAAAAAAAGAGCTGATAACTCATTTTTACTTTTTATATATTTGGTAATTCATTCACTGCACTTTCAGAAGCTGGTATTGTCTAGTCTGCCAAATTCATTTTCCCTATTTTAATAGCTGCTAAGGATAGTGTACTTTAGACAAATTCAGGCTGATTTTTGGAGCACAATGGAGCAGTCATTTTAGTTAGCAGTATGATAAGATCATTTACAATTTCCAAAAGTACAATATCCAAAGAAATGTCAGCCACATTACATCAAAGTAGCATAGAGGTATGACAACATTCTCTCCACTGTGCATGTTTTAAATGCAAACAACTTCACCTTACATACGTCACTCTCTCAAAAGTACATAATAATTGGTGAGTGCCCCCGTTTGTGTTAAAAACATGAATACCAAACCTTATTTGTCTGGGTCAAATGACTCCTGTGGTAGAAACAAGCATACCAAACCTTATTTGTCTGGGTCAAATGGCTCCTGTGCAACAGTACAAAACTCCATACTAAATCTTATTTCTCTGCATCAGGTGGTTTATATGAAACTGTACAAACATGCATACAAAATTGTATTTCTCTAGGTCAAATGGCTTCTGTGTAACTGTACAAAAATGCATACAAAACTGTATTTGTCTCTGTCTTCTGTGTAACTGCACAAACTTGCATACCAAACCGTATTTCTCTAGGTCAAATGACTTATGTGTAACTGCACAAACTTGCATACCAAACCTTATTTTTCTAGGTCAAATGACTTCTGTCTAACTGTATAAACTTGCATACCAAACCATATTTCTCTAGGTAAAATGGATTTTGTGTAACTGTACTAACATGAATACCAAACCTTATGAATACCAAACCTTATTTCTCTAGGTCACATGGCTTCTTTGTAACTGTAAACACATGCATACAAAACTGTATTTGTCTATGTCTCCTGTGTAACTGTACAAACTTGCATACCAAACCTTATTTCTCTAGGTAAAATGGCTTCTGTGTAACTGTACAAACATGTATACAAAACCATATGTGTCGGTGTCTTCTGTGTAACTGTACAAACTTGAGTACCAAAGCTTATTTCTTTGGGTCAAATAGCTTCTGTGTAACTACAAAAACACTTTTCACTAGGGCCAAGACTTTTACCAAAAAGAAACAAAAACATTTAAAACATGTAAACATTGCTCATTGGAGTGAAAATTCTAACCCACTCATGCTAAAACAACATGCATATTGAATTCAGTTTTCCTTGGATAAACATTCTTTTCTTGGTTAGAGATCTTTTTGTAATCTTGCTGACAAGATGTTAATCAAAACATCTTCATTTGAAAAGTTCAGACAGTTATCACAAGAAATGGAAACCATTGCAAACATCTGCAAATTTTGACCCCACCCCCCAGCTGCAAATGAAGCATTTGAAATCTTAGTTAACATCTCCTCCCACTTAGATTCAGTCTCTCACCTTAGCCATACTTTGATTCCACCTAAAGTCCATCTTAAATTATTGGTTTTTAAAATGGAATTAACCCTGAATTCACCTGTTAGAATCTTCCTAAAAATTTTCCTATGACTTCCAGGAACTTCACACTAAATATGATCACTCTCCCTACATCTGTTTTGATGGAGTTCATGTTTCCAGAAAGAGCACATATTACCCTTGAAACACACGTTTCCAGGAAAAGTACATATTACCCCTAAAAATGTGACCATTGAGCCCCTATTCCCTCCTCTCCTCTGGCCTGCATCCAGGATACAAAAGTTTCATTCAAATCTACCCATCCTTCAACAACATCATACGAAATATGATTGATATGATCCCTCTCCTTCACTCACTTTATGTGGAGTTTAGATTACAAAGATAGCACTGTGATAGATGGTTGAATGGACATGGACTATTACAATATATGGAGTTTAGGTTGCAAGGATAACATATTGATAGATGGTTGAATGGTCACATGGGTGGACATTGGTTATTACAATATATCCACAAAAGTGCTGCTATAAAAATTTAAAAAGGATGAAATGGCATAAAGGTATAATTCAGTCATTTACATGAACCTGCAAGCATGACTACCAAATTTCATTTTTCTACATCAAAAATATTTTGTTGCATTTGTCTTTACAAAGTTTCTGGGATGAACAGAGGGTCAGTTAGGACCATATGTAGATGTTCCTGTCTCAAGCGATGTGGCATGAATATATTAATTTGGAAATACTCATATAGAATCAGACACTCAGTCCAACCTGATCTTGGACATAATAGAATTTTGCACTTTCTAAACAGAAAGTTGTCTAATACGTTAAGTAGTTTTGTTTTGCAGGAAATGGTGTCAAAACAAAAAGGGCCAAAATGCAAGATTTTGCCTTATCAGTATCAGTATCAGGATTTTTCAAAGAAAATGTCAACTTTCAAAATATTGATGGTTCTGAAGATGACAAATGTGAAAATTATCATAAATTTTCCTATTATTTCTGTGATAATACAAATGACTTTGTTGTATATATTTGATGAAGTGAATTTTAGTTTTATGAGTGACTGAAATTTTAAATCTTTTCAACAGCAGTCCAACTTTGGTTCTTGAATGGAAGCATGGGAGAATTAAGTATCTGTATAAAATATTAATAGTAATGATCTATAATTATTACTCATTTACTATGAAATAAGATATTTATTGACCATTGTGGCTCATGACAAGTTTACTTTTTCTAGCACTCGTAAAATTGAGAAAATAAAATTCTCAAAATTATTTTGCTCATTTTCCCATTTCTCCATCACAGAGTCCACATGGACAGAATCTCTTTCTTTACATAGTGGGGAGCACTTGTAACCTGATCCGTTAAACACAGCCAGGTGCAGTGCAGTATGTTGGGCTTAAATTAATAGGTTTGAGAGGGCCTGCTCTTTTGGAGTCAAATTCTTGGCAAAGCTTAGTGGACTGAAAATCAAAAGAACTGCAGTAAAATGTAAGTTTTTTTTATTTGTATGTATTGGTGTTTAACAGTACATCAGCACAATAATGGATATACAGTATCATTGGAAAATAAAGTAATAAAAAAAGAGTAAAAATTAAGAATTTAGAAATATAAACCTTTCCGAAAAAATTCTGAACATTACATTAAAGATACCAGGACCAATCCAGTGGCCTAGTGGTTAGAGCATCCACCTCAGATGTGGTAGGTCATGGGTTCAATCCCAGGCTGAGTCATACCAAAGACTTACAAAAATGGTACTAACAGCTGCCTCGCTTGGCGCTCAGCATTAAGAGGTTAGTGTTAGGACTGGTTGGCCTGGTGTCAGAATAATCTGACTAGGTGGGACATGATGCCACATGTCTGCAGCATGATGCCTGAGTGCTGGACGTCACTATAAACTGCCACACTGCAGACATCATAGCGATATGACTGAAAAATTGTTAAAGCTACGTTAAAAATCCAAATCACACACACTCACTAAAGATACCAGAGCTATATCCCCATTCATGGATTGTAAATGGCTTTGATTACATGTTATTAAATAAAAGTACATGTAATAATAAAACGTTAAAGCATACAAGTCTTACGTTTTTAAAAATAGCAAATTTGTTATATAAAATGTAAAATCTAGAAGAAAAAAGTTTGAAATATAAAAAATGGTCAATTCTTGTCTGAAATTAATAAAGTTTGAGACAGCTAGAAAGGTGCTTGATGAAATGTTGGAGAACAATTGGCAAGTGAAACAAATGATCTTCAAAGTTTGTGTTATTTTAAAGAAAGTTTTATATCTTATAATACATTTGACCATTTACATGCAGTTGCTAGCATGCTATATTTAGTACTTGCTGTACAAAATGTACTGATCTCGTATGCTTACATTGGTTTCTAGCAGTGTACTGTAGTTCTCTCTTTATGCCTCCACTACTTATTCAGGGGTATGAAATCTTGATTTAGTTCTTTTTGTTACTCTGTCCATCCTAAGAAGCTATTTTATGTATTCATTTCTTTTTATCTCTCTTTTCTTTCTTGTTATATCCATGTTAGTATCATTAATACTTTGATTATTATATTTTAATTGTCCATTTTTTAAGGTTTTCTATTTGTGACCCTGCTTCCACAGAGCTGGGACTTTTAGCAGCATTTTTCATTTTTTTATTTTGTCTGCTTCTGGTATTTTTTACATTTTCTTCTTTCAATTTTAAACCTTGCATTGATACAGTCTCTTTTGGACTGTCACCATGTTCAATTTTTGCCCATGAATTATGTGGTAGTTGGTATGGGATCCTTAAATTTATTTTATACAATATTTCCTAATTTGAATAAAATTATACAATTTCCTACTAAATAGCCAAAATGAAAATTTTGCAGGTAAAGGTGTCAACGGGTACCCAGGTACTCAGGTACCTGCCTGTTGATAATTACTCAGGTAATAAAATTAGCTATAGGGTAGTGAGTACCCATTTAGTTCATGTTAAAAAAAACAACAATTATATGTTACCAAGTTCAGCTCAAAGATTTTATCCGGCAAAGTCATGAGCAAGCAAGACACAGAATAATGAGTACAGTTTGAGACTCGTGTCATGTGAATATTGGCTGCTGTGCATTTATCCATCGTAGACCTCCATCTACTGATCTTACATTTTCAACGTGTGTGACCATTTGGTTATGTACATCAAACAGTTTCCTTATTTTCTATTTATAGTACACTGTACGTGACATGTTTCCAAGTAAACAGACGGGTTCCTTGAATTTAAAAACTTATAGTCTATATTGAAAAAAATATGGTGCCAAATATTAAGTGAAACGTGCTATATCGATTTGACTTGTGAATGTTATATGACTTAAAATGTAAGAGGAGAGGAATTTTGTTAAACTGAAGAAACGTTTCATCAGAAAAAGGACAAATCAATAGTACTTTACAAATTTTGAAAGGAATTTGACAGTGATGTAATACAGCATTCATAATTTGTAGACTTGACTTTACAACCTTATAGCAAAAGTTAAACATGTGATTTAGACTAGACTAGTTAAAGTGAATGTTGTGTATAAATAATTTATCATTTTGTTTTGTGTCTTTATTCTCATACTAATCCTCATGCATTTAGCCAATTTGTGACAAGAATTTTAAGAAACTGCAGATCCAGGTAAGTAGCAAAAATAAATGTATGTTTTTCATACCGTTTTCTGTAATGGCATGTAATATAGATTATTCTTGTTATGCTCAGATTGCACTTTTTTGCCACTCATATTAGCAATAATTATGGTTATACTTCTCAGGGGGGTTGGCATGTATGAACTTACAACAAGGCATTTCAGGTTCACATTTAATATAATTTCCCTTTGTTCAGGTACCTGGTTAACCGATCATTAGGATCAATGGGTACCTGGTTGACTTTTCCTGAAATTTTGACATCTTTATTTGCAGGTAGCATGTGTAACATCAGTGTCTGTGACAACTATTATTGTTATAATGACGGGAAGTGTCGGAATAACTCAGGAATTGCTGTTTGTGACTGTGTGAGAGATGCTACTGGCCGCCACTGCGAGCACAATATGGAATATTCCTGCGTTCATATGTTACCAGTTGCTATAAACCGTATAATTTCTTGTACTGATAATATAGGTGAGGCTTAAGAAATTTTGAAATAATCTGATCCCTAGATAGTGCACTTTGTATGAATCATGATTTAATAGAAACAGAAAGTAGTAATTTTGGGGCTCCTATTTGTCCTTCAAATTTTTGTGAAAATTACAAAACAAAGAATTTTATATTTATCTTCCTCTACTTGTCTCTCTGTCTGCCTAATTTAAACAAGAGAATACTTTTTCCATCACCTGCAGCCTTATTATTAATCTTGTCCTCAAGGTCAAGGTCACATATAATATTACTTCTCAGCATTATGAATTGGTAAAACTTGGTACACAGATTCATTTATTATTATACATTTATAGGTTATTATATGTGTACTGTCTGATATCTTAGATGGACAGGTTGTTTTGACATGTGGCTGGTGAGCTTGATGATTTTTAAATTTTAATTTTAACAAATGACAGACGAGGATTTAGAATGGGACCCCTGGGTATTACTCCAGGGTCATACTGTTATCATCCCTTGGTAATCCTGACATGTGAACCTCTTGACCTGGAGGGTTTTCATCCTATGATGTCTCCCATCCCTCACATCACTCACTGAAATGTCCTGCATACTTAAAATTATTAGTAACAACAATTTTGGAATAGACATGTTTCTGGGATTTTTATTTACACTTTGCTTCCCATGTAATATATTTCCAGTAAAGACTTCCTGTGCCTATATGACTGTGAGCATGACACTTTAATTGCTAATTCAACAGATAATAACCTAAAAGTAATCATTGGATTATACTATGTGTAGTAATTTGGATAGAATTAAAGACATTAATGGATTATGGCTGGATTAGATATTTAACTAAAGAGCTCAGGTGGCTTAAAACAGGTCATTTTGGCATCAGTATATAACATTTGTCAGTATCGAAGCATGTATGGTCTCCCAACACTAAATTACTAAAAGAAAAGTCTAAACAACCAAAATATCATGTAAAATTCATTAATGGATGAACAGGAATTTCAGTGGATGAAGTCAAGAAAAAAAGGACATGAATATGCATTCTGCCATTCCTATAAAGTCAATTTTAAGAGTAACTTCTGAAATTCAACCCAGATAGCACCAAGCTTGAGAAGTTATGTCAAGCAGTCAGCAACCTGAATCTACCCACAGGCAGGAAACAATCTAACTTCTTGGTGGACTAAGTTGTATTAACATTGCCACATTCCAATGCAGACACTGAAAGGACATCTTCTGTTCATAGGAAAATCAGGCTAACTCCAGAAGAAACCTAGAATCAAGAAATAACAGACGATCTCCTCCTCTTGTGACACATATAAGGAGAGTGGTACAGTATAGACTCACTTATAAGCCGAGTGAAACTGCAAACAACAAAGATCCTGAACTGCTGTAGCATAATGCGCCTTCAGATCAGTGTCTTTATTGTTTGTTCTACTGATTACTCCTAACAAACTGCACAGATCCAGATTGGCCAGCGCATTATGTGATGGCAGATCTGGGTCTGTGCAGTTTGCAGATGGACTCTACTTATAAATGAGTATATATGGTACATATAAGGAGAGTATGAATGGCAACAAGTTACCTATTGTGAAAGGACTTACATGATGAGATGATGTGTGTAAAAAAGTGGAAATTTTTTGGTCAGTAGTTTTTTTCCATTTGCATGTTAAAAATCAGGTCAATTAAAATTCTTCTTTTTTTGAAGTTAAAACTCCTGGCCAAGGTTTGCCAATCTCCTGACCTGTCCAAAGCTGATCTCTATGTTCTGTTGTATGCATGATATTTTTCAGCTTAGACATTGTTGAGATCCCCACCCTGTACCTATGTATACATTTTTCAGTGTAAAAAGATAAAATTAAATATCCAAATAACTTTAGTAAAGGGTCCATTCTTTCCCCTAGATGCACAGACTTTGATCTTGGTACTGGGTGGGTGGGTGAGTACAGAAATATGTGTTTTGGTTGCTGCCTGAAGATTATATTTAAGTTTTGAAACATAATTTTTATATGTTGAAAATAACAGAACCAATGTGTATGAAATACTTTGCAAATTATTATCACCTCAATTCAGCGAAAAGCATTGTTATTGTGGGTCCCCTGTGTATTCATTTGCCAATCAATGGCAAAGCTTGTCACCAATTCTCCTCACACACCATTTAGAGGATTTTAATGAAACTTTGTGGTTTAAATGTAGGGTTGGTGTAGATGCTCAATAATGTTTTACTTTTTCCTCTGGCCTATTTTGGGAAAAATGTGGTAATCTGAGAATTCAACTCATCATTGCTTTTCCAACTGTATAGATTGAAATATTTTAATTGAAACATTGTAGGCAAAAATATATGTGGTTGGTATAGCTGTGACATAATGTTCTATATTTTACCTCAGGCCCATTTTCAGGGACATTTCTTGAAAAATTGTTGAAAAACTGGAATATATTTAGAAATCAGCTCATCATTGTTCTACTCCCAAACTGCTTGATGATTTTATTAAAACTTTGCTAGATTTGTGCTTGTTGCAGTAAGGCTTTATTTTATTTCCTCTGGCTCATTTCTGGGATTGTTTCTTTAAAAATTGTCCAAAAAGAGGGTCTTCTTCTTTCAAAATTACCTGGAATATGTATTGAAATTTTGTAGGATATATATATATATATATATATATATATATATATATATATATATATATATATATATATATATATATGAGTGGTGTAGGTATGGAATAAGGATTTTTTTTGTTGTTGCTATTTTCTTCTGTCCCAGTATTGTGATGTCACCAAAACCTGTGCTAGCAGGTACCCAAACCAACAACACAGTAGATGACTAAAATAATCAGTGTGACAAAGTAGCAATTAAGACATATGATTCTGCAGATGAAAAACCACCAAAATCCAGTCCACAAAAAGATCAAGAAACACTGGCCACAATGGACATAGAATAAGTGTAACTCAAAAGATTCTCAACTCTTTTACTGAGAAACTGGTTAAATCTGACACCAAAATAGTTGCAAACTACTGGTGCCAGTGATCTAAACCAAGCTAAAGAGAGGATTAAAAAAATGTATTAACTTCCCAATTGATCTAATGATAATATCAAGTTGTTTAATAAGTCTGGGAGTCTAGACTCTCCAAAGTTTGGAGGACACTATGATATGGCACCAAGGTAATCCCCCAGAAGTCACAAACTTCCATCACTTTCATAAATATCTATGGCACCTATTATGACTCTATGGCCTTAGAACAAATAATAGAAGAGAGTGAGAAGCAAAAAGCTTTGTAAAATTCAACAAATAATGTATTTCCCTAGAATGCAGAGTGAAAATGTAAACAAATGTGAATTAAATCCCAAATAATCTTAAAATTACAGGCATAAGTCCTAATGATTACAGTTCTGAATAAACTTAGTGGAAATCCAAATTAAATCTAATGCTGGAAGTGTTGATGTGCCTGTGGTGGCCCGTGTAGTGGTCATGTGCCAACAGTCTTTTGTTGGATCACAACAATACAATCCAGGAATATATCATTCTTTGAAATTTCGCAATAAATTCAAGTCTCTATTTCCAAGAATGTTATTTTTTTTAAGAGCACTTTGTATTTCCAATGAGTGAATAATTTGAATAAATAAATTCTAGCACAAATGAATTACTGGACACAACAAGAATACAATTGATTCTGGTATGATCTTAAAGCACAAATGAATAATTTCTAGAAAAACAAGATTATATAGTCCTCTACTTGACCTCAGATCACAATTAGCATTCTCTAAAAATCCATTGCCTAATGAAAAATAACCTTTTAGAAGGATCCTAATGTTTACAACATAACAAATCTTAGTTATAATTAGAAGTCTATTACTAATATTGTAATATATAATGTAGTAAACAACAGGCAGACCCGGCATTTCATGGGGAATTTCCAAAGTTCTAGACTCAGATTGAGATAAATTCAGGTCAAGTAGAAAATGAAATTGATTTTGGTACAAGATCAAGTCCAACATAACATTTACAATAGCATATAATGAAATAAAAAAATACTAAATAAAAAACTGAGTAACAAACAATGCAAATTAAATATCTCGGTACATGACACACCACAATAAAATAGAATTACCGAGGATTAAAGGCAAATTTTGATGAAATTAGTCTTCTACTTACAGAACATGATCCAAAACTGTTTATGTTCAGGAAACGTGAAAAGAAAACAATCAAGTTAATCTTAAAGACTTCAACACCGTCATTAGCTTTTCAAGAACTATTGATAAACTTGCTGGAGGAGTGTCCAACATCATAAATAATAAAATATCTCACATCCAGATTAATCTCAGTACTGCTTTACAGGCCATAGCTGTTCATGTGTCATTGCATACAACTCTTTCACTTTGTTTAATATATCTACCACCAAGCATTCCAGCAAATCACTCTGATCCTGACCATTTTATTGATCAGTTGCTTGCACCATTTGTTTTGCTTGGGGACTCTAATGACACCATACACTTTGGGCTGCATTACTTGACCTCACTTGGGAAGTTGGTAACAAACTGTGTGGTAGTGACCACTGTCCAATATATTTAAGAAATAATATTCCCAAACTTCTAGGACTCAGGCAGAGGTGGAAATTGAACAAGGCAAATTGGGAAGCATTTCCATCCCTCTGCAACTCAAATCTAAAGGCCGATCATTTTGACAGCAAAGTCAGTCCAACATTCCTATTTACAAAAGACTCTTCAGGATATTGCTAGGGGACTTTGGTGATTCCTAAACATCAGCAAACCATAGTTTGATGATGCATGCAAAGACACCATCAGGGAACAAAAAAAGGTCCTTCAATATTTCAATGCACACCAACAATGGAAAATCTGAAGATATGCCATAAAATGCTGAGCTAAAGCTCATCATACCATTAGAGAGAGATGAGAGGAAAATGTGCAGATCCTATGTCTTTGGGTTGAACTCTCACTCTTCTTTTAAATTGGTATGGAATATAGTATGCAAAATCATTGGCAAAAATAAAATCATCTGTAGCAAGCGTTTAAAGAAATCTAATGAAATGGTCACAGCCATACCAGAAATCTCCAATACACTTGCCAAAATATTCCCAAATAATTCATTACAAAAGAATTACTCTGAAAACTTTTGCTTCGTCAAAGACTTGGGGAAGAGGATTCCGTTAAATCTGCTAACACAGAAGACGCACTTTCTAAAATACTTGCATGATTGAGCCCATGACACTTCAGAAGGATGAATAACTTCTACTATCAACTTCTGAAACACTTTTCTGACACAGTTCTAAATACTCTGCTAAACATTTGAATAAAATTTCCAAAACTGACAATGTCCCAAAAATTTCTGAAACTTCCCACAGCCTCTGCAAGAAGCAACAGTGGTACAAGTACCAAAACTTGGAACGTAAAAAACAGACCCTTCCAACTGTCATCACATAGCATTAAGGTGTATTTGCAAAACCATGGAACAGATGATAAACACTACTCTAGTATCTTGAATCCAACAAACTATTATGAGACATTCAGTGTGGATTCCAACACCAGAGAAGCACAATGGACTATCTTGTCAGACTTGAAGTATTTATTAGAGAAGCTTTTATTAAGAAAGAACACTTGACTTGGAGAAAGCTTACAAGACCAGGTGGAAGTACAGATTAATTAATGACCATTTCAACCTAGGTCAAAGGAGCCACCTATCCAAATTTATTTCCAGTGTTTTGAAAGCTAGAAACTTCAGAGTTATGATCGGCAGCCCTCTTTATGAAAGCTTTCTTCTGGAGATGGGCGTACCTCAGGGCAGTTGATTGTTATTCACCCTCATCAGTGTCAACATTAACAGTGTAATGAAATGCCTTAATTAAAGAACTAACTGCTCATTCTGTCTTGATGACTGCTTGATATAGGTCAGAGAGTATGCATACTATTGGACATCAACTACAGAAAAGCATAAACAGTTCATAAATAGGCAAAAGAAAATGGGTTCATTTATTTAACTCAGCAGATTATATCATATTCATGATGGCCCAAAGCTGGTTATCTTAATCTTGCTGTGGAGATAATTTTAAACTTAAACTTTTCTTCCCCATATTAGATACCTCAGGGACTAATGTCAAATGTAAAAAAGCCCTGGACCTAATACGAGTCATGGCAGACACAGATTGGGGAAAAGATGAGAAGGTCCTGCTCCAGTTATGTAGGTTATTAGCCAGATTAAAACTTGAATATGGCTCAATTGTTTATGAATAAGCTTGTAAGTTTTAATTGCAGATGCTTAGTCCAATACACAGTCAGGGACTTAGACTTAGTCTGGGTACATTTATACCTTATCCCTCAGAAAGCCTCTCTTTTGAGGCAAATGAGTCATCACTGAATGAAATTGGCTCTTCAGTATAGTAAAAACTATCTTCTGATCCATCTAAAACTGCATATCAGGGCCAAGATCACAAGTTGTAGAATACAGGTAGTGGGGAAAAAAATTTTTTTCACTAATGATTGCCTGTAGATCATGTACATTCAGAAACCAAAATTAAATTCTACCTTGTGGCACACAAGTTTGACCTCACTTAGAAACAGCAAAAATCAATGTAGCTTTTCATATTTTGCAAACATATATCAATTACAATTTACTATAGTACAAGTCACATGGGTCATGTATGCGCATTTACTCATTTTAAATTAAATATAAATTGTTCTTTTAAAATTTAACATTAATTTTCTTTAACCAGAGTCTATTCAATCCTGATTAATGAATGCTCTGCACCTTACCTGTCACCAAGAAATTTCCAGACGAAAATTATCAATCACTATGGATTTTTACAATGGTGGCCATGTACCAAACCTGAGTCAAAATAAGAGCGCGTCGAGTGGAATTGTCACAATTGAGGGTAGTATGAATTTGTTTATCAGAAAGCATTTCTTTCATTGTGACATCACAGTGCACGACATTCAATCCAGATTGTACTGGATCACACCTTTAGGTCATTTCGTCCAAAAATGTCTATGTACTTTAACATTGATTTTGCCATATGCACCTTTGGGGGCATCTAAATAATGACCTTCTAAATGAATGTATACAAATCCAAATGAAGTGAATACTTGCCACTTAAAGGTATGTGGAATCAAAATTCTAAAAAAATGACACCCATTACTGAAATAGTTGGTATTGAATGCCTACATGACCGGTGTGACTTGTACTATAGGTACTGGTAATGCTGAGGACACAGCTGATTATGGTAAGCATGCTACACTGTATTAGTGCTTTCTACTGAAGTGAGTTGGAAATGGACTTTTGGAGGTTGGGTGGGTGGGTGGCATACATATCAAATCTTCACATTTTTTCTGATCTTATTTTTTACAGATATTGCATCAGATCTGATCATGATACATTGTAATGTCAATATATTAAATCACTAGTAGACTGTATTACAGTTAAGATAGAGACATCACTAGTAGGCAGTATTACAGGTAAGACAGTATCAGTATTATAGTAACATCACTAGTAATCACTGTTCTGTGCCGCTTCGGTGGCCTAGTGGTTAGAGCGTCCGCCTCAGATGCGGGAGGTCGTGGGTTCAATTCCCGGGCGAGTCATACCAAAGACTTAAAAAATTGGTACTAACAGCTGCCTCACTTGACGCTCAGCATTAAGAGGTTAGTGTTAGGACTGGTCAGCCTGGTGTCAGGTTAATGTGACTGGGTGGGACATCATGCTACATGTCTGCGGCATGATGCCCCGTCACTATAAACTGCCACACTGCAGACATCATAGCGATATGACTGAAAAATTGTTAAAGCTACGTTAAAAATCCAAATCTCACACACACACCCAGTAATCACTGTTACAGGTAAGACAGTCCTGTAGGGAGTATTATGGGCACATAATTACACAAGTTTTGTAAGTCTAGCTTTAACAATGCGGGAGGAGTTCTATGGGTAATTATACATGTATATGTATGTACATGCAGCCATATCAATGTAGATAAGAACAATCACAGTATATTTATGGGCAGCCATCACTGGTAGGCAGTATTACAAGTAAGACAGGGACAATGTCGCAACTCAGCATGCTTTGCAAAATAACAAAGGGAACAGAAAGTATTGCAAATTTGCAGGCACACCAAATTCTGAATGTAGGCTTTATTTGTTTCTAATTACATTATATGTAATAAGCCCATGTATTAGTCTTCCATATTTTGTACATGACAATTTATTTTACAGGATATTACACTCTGGTGTGTAAGCCGGAGTGGACAGGGAAAAACTGTGAAACACCAATAAACATGACTGAATTCTGCACAAGTAATGAATGTGAATCTCAGCACATGGATTACTGTGATGTAAGTTACCTAGTTTATTAACGTTACAGGTCAAAATAGTAGCGGTTTTGGATATTGAACCCCAGACTAGAGAGATACAAAGCAAGTGGCTTAACCACTCACAGATATTATGGATTATCACTTGCTACTAATATTTTCATTGATTATAATATTATAACTGAGAAACAACACTACAACCTATTCTATAGTTACGCCTTCAGTGCCTCTGTTTAAATAGTGTCAGCATCACAATATCATAACTAGAATTCTGTGCTTGTAAAACATATGTCCCCTTCTTCCCAGTTTGACCTCCACCATGAGTGTTGAGCCTCTTGGATAGGTTCCTGAGGATAAGGATTGCCCCAGGGCCAAATATCAGTTTGGATGTGCATGCATTGTAAGTATGTACATAGTTATAAGGTGTGGATGTCATTAGTTTCTAAGCATTTGAAGGTAAGAATGCACCTTTGAGGCCAATGTCAGCTGCAGGTATAAATTTGCTTTTTTCATGCCTAATAAATGTATATATGCGTACAGAGTGAGGATCTTGATAGATTCCAAGTTATGAACCACAGGCTAAGTTTCAAACATGGTGATGGACTCCAGAGACATGCAAGTTCTATGTATACCTTTTCTTTTTTATACGCATAATGCTTCAGCAGATCTGGGTCTGTGCAGTTTGTTAGGAGTAATCAGTAGAACAAACAATATAGTACTTGATCTTCAAGAGCATTATGCTATGGCTGATCAGGATCTATGTTGTTTGCAGTTGGACTTGACTTATAAGCGAGTATATATGGTTTCTTTCAATCACACCTTGGGTTTTTTTTCGTATAGGTTATTTCAGGCACTGTGGTGGAGCATGCATGTTTGATGAGCACATTTCTAATTCCAATGTATGTAGCTGTATTCTTTGATAGTAGAGCCTTTTTCAGAGATAAAAAAAAATGGTATAACTTTTTTTACTTCAGTCTTTCATGTAGACACAGCAATACCTGAAGAATAAATTTCCGTTATTTCTTTTTCTCTCATATATACTGTAATAGTTATTTCCCTTTTTGCCTTGTAGCAATGTCTGACACAAGTGTATGAAAACTTTTTATTAATACATGTACTATAATCATGACCTGAAGATGCCCATATGAAACTAATCACTTTGCTCCCATCCTTTGTTTTAGAGATATTGCTTTTTTGTTTGGTAGAATATGGCAGTGTCTGACACAATCTCATTAGCGCATCTACTTCTGCAATTTTAAATGGACTTGTCATGAAACTTAGTAAATACATTTGGCATGACCTGGAGATGTGCATATTGACAATTCACTTCAATCCCTTAATTTTATAAAATGTTACTGTTCTTTATGTTTAGTAGCCTAATGCAGTGTATGACACAATCTTGTTAGTGCAACTAGTCTTGCAGTTTTTGATTGATTGCTATGAAACTTTAAAAATACTGTATTATATGGTCATGTGAGACAGTGTGTGACATAGTCTTGTTAACACATCTTGTCCCAAAGGTTTTGATGGATCGCTGTGAAATTTGTTAAATATTATGGACATGGTGTGAAGGTGTACATATCAACATCTCACTTTGCTTCTGTTGTTTTTGTTAATGTCTTTATAGTCTTGTATCAGTGTATGACACAATTTTATTAGCACATTTAGTCATGCAATTTTTGATGGCTTGCTGTGAAACTAGGTAACAGGTAAATATTACTTTCATCACCGAAGATGTGTATATCAACAAATTTTATTTTCTCCTGTAATTTCTGTTAGGAATTATTGACATTTTTTCTCTAGTGGCTTATGGCAGTATATGACACAATCTCATTAGCACAACTAGCTCTGCAGTTTTTGCCCTGAAACCTGGTAGTACGACTACTCATGCAGTTTGTTTTGCACTTCTTTATGGATTACTGTGAAACGCCGTACAAATTATGATCATCATCTAAAGATGCACATATTGACAAAGTCTTTTGAGCCCATGAGTTTTGTAAGAGTTATTGCCCTTTTTGACTTTCTGTTAGTTGCATTGTGTGTAACTTGTGAATGCAACTACTCTTGCAGTTTTTAGTGGATTGCTGTGAAAATTGGTCCAAGTTATGGTCATGATTAGAGGATAAACATGTTTGCAAATCACTGTCAATAAACTCATCTTATTTGCAATAGAGTTGTGCACTTTATCTACTGTAGACCCATCTCCATCATAGGTTGGACTATACAATGTACATGTATTAAGGATGGAGTATATTTACATCAACAAATTGCTCACCATTCCTCTTGTTGGATTAAAGAGAATTGACTGTACTATAAAGAGATTGTGTGAATTTAAATGTTACATCATTCTAAATCTAACTTTAAGACTGTCTGTTTCAGGCTGTATGCAAGAGAGGCAACTGCAGCCAGGAGTCTATGTCACTGAAAGCTAATGTCTACAATAAGTACAGAGAGTGTTCATTCGCACTTGGTGACCCATGGGACATGTGCAACAGATCTAACTGCACTGAAACATTTGCAGATGGTTTTTGTGATGATTATTGCAATGATGAGGCATGTTTGTTTGATGGTTATGACTGCATTGGTGGAAGAGGTTTTCTAGAAGACTGTAGTCCATATTTCAATACTCCCTGCTCCAATAACCTGACTTTTAATGGAAAGTGTGACACTGAATGTAACACAACAGATTGTTTATTTGATGGATTTGATTGTGCTTTGTCTGGATTTTCACCATTGCCAGGTCAATTGGTCATCGAGGTGGATCCTACTAGCAACATGAGCAGTGTTGTCAGAAAGATTGGTCTTCTGCTAAGATCAGGAGTAAATGAAACATCCCATTATAGGATGTGAGTAGACATTCTGTTATACTTATTTAACCCTGTCCCCTTGTTGTGCTGTTCACTATATGAAATTTTAATCTATTTAATTCCCTTGCCAAACATCCATGCAGTGAAAGATGGAGGTTGAGGGCACTCCCTAAAATTTTAGCTTGGCAAAAATTTTATGCCAGAAGAAAAGAAGTACCTATAATAGGGCTGCAATTTTATCATAATGTAGTTATATTTGTGTTTGTAATGACAAGATGCAGAGATGTCATCCTGCTGAATTTTATAGAATTATTAAGAATTTTGAGTGAAAATTCTGCATTTTTAATTATACTGACACAAAATCTAGAAAATTATACATTTTGGGGACAACATTTTTATCAGTTTTCTGTGTGCGCATAGGCAGTAGAATACTAATATGATTATATGATAGTTGAAAAAAAAATGACAGCAGTGGTGAAGAAAAACAAAGGATGGAGATAATATGTGAGGAAAACTAATGATTATGGTTGTTGTTTTGGCCAAAAATTTTACAAGAATTTAGAGTTTTCGAATTGAAGGAATGGACAAATGGTTTTTCTCACTGTACCTCATTTGTTACTGACTGTACATGTATGTAAAGAGGCTCATGGAAGATACATTATGAATGTATATAGTTGTTGCACAGTAATTAAGTACTGATGTTTTCCCATGATGAATATATTTAATATATCAGTGTAATACTTTCCTGTTGCTATTAGATAGCTACTACTTTTCGGGGAGGAAAATACATTGAGCAAACAATGAAAATGCTGTCCTCCCATTATGGAGAACCATGAGAAGCTTCCAGAACACTGGATCACCCCTGCAGGATATACCCCCCCCCCCAAACACACACTGAGCATGCATGAAGGTGCTCATCTTTATTTTGAGGGAGCAGCCTAACTTAGTGGGGCATCAGGGTGGGAGGAGGAAATCTAGTAGTTCCAACAGGTAAGTATTTTTTACATCATTAAAATTAGTTTCCCCCTCCCCCCTCAAATTTTAGAATCAGTAATACCCTACCTGTTGCTACTGCAAAGCTGAATTTGTCAGTTTGGTGGGAGGAAAGATGATCCCACAACTGGTGAATATAAAATGCTTTGAACCTCATGGAGTTGGATTTTCACGAAAAACAGAAGGGTGGCCTCATCTTAGACGGATACAATAGCAGAATTTTACCAGTATGGACCAGGTGAAGAATTCTTTCTCAACAGGATTCATAAGAAAGGTGCCCTTATCTCATAATAAAATTATACCACTCTACTGTAGTCTTTGGTTTACAGCACAACAACATTTTGAAAGTTACATTGTGCTGTGGCAAATGGAGTAATGTGCCTTGCCCAAGGATGCACTGATCTGGGCTGTTTGTGTGGTGAGAACCTACACCCTTCTAGTCATACCACTCTCAATGAGAAGAAAGAGATACCTTTTAAAAGAAGGGTTCACAGTGTTTATATGGACATGTTTTTATGCACAACTACAACATTTGTTATAGGACCAAATAGTATTTCTTTTGCCTGACTTTAGTGGGTTTTTTTCAAAAAAGATAACTTGAGGACTAATGGGAAAAGGATGCAGAGTTTCTGCTGATGTATTGTCAAACCTGCCCTACTGGTCACCTTCTTATACCAGTCACCTGGTCACAATGGCCATCCTAACCTCCCCTGGGCAATTTAGACACATTAAAGTCATGAATACAATGGTCTCCTGCTTGCCACGGTTAGTGGCGAGGTGTTTTCTAAGTAAATAATAATTTCACATACTTTAAGCAGTTACCTGAGCATATTGGCAGTGACTGCTATATATATGCACAATAAACTTTACTTTGGTGAGGAAGAGGGTGCTTTGCAGATATTATGCACTTCTGAGAGACTGACAGGTCTAAGGTGAAGTTGTTTGCATTTGCAACATGCATAATGAGAGAATGTTGGCATACCTCAGTCACTTTTATGTACTGTGGCTGAAATTTCTTACTTGTGGAAATTGTACATGATCTAAGCACACAGCTAACCAAAATGGCTGATCCTACATACTCAAAAATCAGCCTGAATTAGTCTAATGTACACTATCTTTATTAGTTATCCAGATAAGGAAAACACATTTTTCCAGACTAGACAATACCACCTTTTGAAAGTGCAATGAATGTGTTACAAAACATACAGAAAATTAAAAAGTTATTGGCTCTTTTTTTCGCAATTTACCTTTGAATTGCAGGAAGAGAAAATGACCAAGTGGAGCTTGCAGTGTTTTGTTCTATGTGCAAATCTGAAGTAAGGCCAAGCTTTATTACTCTATAACCCAAATTGCACCTATCAATTATACACCAAAATAGGCGAATTAAAAGTTCTTTTAATAATACCTATTTGTAAAATGTCTTTTTTTAAATAGCCAGGATGACCAGTGAGAAAAACTTCTTTTTATTTAAAAATCAAACCCTATGCAAAATACAAAACTGTTGAGCACCACTGAAGGCATTCTTTAGATAAAGGCATATAAAGTGAATTGATGTGTAAATATTTTCCATCTCACTTGTACTCATCAAAATTCATTCACACTGTCCATGTCACTCTAAGGTATTCATATGTCAGATACTACCATGGTGGCTTTTTCAAGCAATTTCTTTGCTGGATGGTGGGGAAAATAGTTGTATAGTCACAGCACAAATGGGAATTAACTTTTATGACAGTGTGACATGTATTTGGCTCTCCTCATTTGCTTTATTTGGCTATGAATTAAAACTATATCTAATGAAAAACATTATTGTTCAAGATATGCAAGCTACATTCCCTTTAATCAAGGGTCAAGGGTCATTCATTTTATTTAGAAAACTTTTATTTAAAGGTTGGCAAAGTTTCGGTTCATGTGTTACTAATGATTCCCTCACAGGCCTCACACATAAGTTCACTGTCTTTTGTTATTGGCAAGTTGAGCAACTGTTAATAAAAATATTGTTTGAAGTGTGAACAGTTGTCTCTAAACCTAATTATACAAGGTGGCTGATCAAAGACTCAGTTCTTTACAGTTGTGTGTAAGTTGCTGGTTAGTAAATAAAATATTTTGTCACACTGCACAAAACAAAAATAATATCAACAATTTTTTTGATAGAAAATAAAGTAAATATATATTGTATGAGCTTGTTAAGTAGTGGACTAACTAAATCTGTTAATAATAATGATAGTAATAATGATATTGTTATTATTATTATTATTATTATTATTATTATTATTAATCGTATTCACTGCATTTGTTAACAATCCAAGCTTGAAAGGTGAACCTGCATACAGAGATTACCTGTGTACAAAGGACAGTTGGCCTTTTCCCATGGGTGAATGCTATTGACAGGTTTGACTGTTACCATTTCTTCCTGGATGAATGACTTTTCTGGCTGTTTTTCTGTAATTAAAGGCAAAATATTGAAGTGGGAATGCACTTGACACATCTGCCCTGGGTTTCTGCATTCCACCTGTCTCTATCATTTTGACAACACATGTTAAAACTCCATTGTGGAATGTTGCAGTCACCTTTTATGTTGTACGTGTAATTTTATTTCAAACATTTGTTCAGAATCCTTGAAAAAGTTATAGAGGAAATATTAATTTATATCAAAACTAATAACTTGTTTTCCATTCTGGTCAAAAGCAATAGTGGCTGAGTGGTTAGCATGCCATGACTTGCAACCTGAAGGATGCAGGTTCAAATCTTATCATTGGATCAGATTGGCTACTATGATGTATCTTTTTGTTTATTCAATTGCCTTTTCATGAAATGACCTTCATGTACTGCTGTGCTGAGAACACTAAACCAGTCCAATATCTATTCTGTGTGAAACTAAGTAATTGTTGCATTAAAGAATACCCTTCTAGAGTCAGTAAACAGACTGGTTGGGTGTGTTGGATTGGTCGAGTCAGTAAATAGACTGGTTGGAGGTGTTGGTTTGGTCGAGTCAGTAAATAGACTGGTTGGGGGTGTTGGATCTGCTGAATCTATGTAGCTTTTTTTTCACAAACATCAAGTCCTTGCTTTATTGCACTTCATTTTATATATGGGGTGAAAGTTTTCAAAAATATGTAAAAATCCCTTTATGGTTGAATCTGAGTCTTCATTAAAATTAGTACTTAGTCTTAGGTGACAAAATTATGCTCTGTGACCTCAAAATACAATAATAGTCCACAGCAGTACTAGCATGAGAGATGGACTTGTAGTTACCTGATCTGTGACTCTGTCACATTCCATGCATATATGGGTGTCCATCCTTGTATGTGTAGAAGTACCTGCTAGTCAGTACTTCACTCACAATTATCCACAAAAATGTTGTTATTTGTCTCCCCTTTTCTTACAGAAGGAGGGGGGATGTTAAATTGGGTCCTTGTATTTGTCCATCCTTTTGCTTTCAACCTTCCTGCTGAGACCTAAGCAAGTTCTTTCTCATCATTTAGCAGAGCTATAGATCCTGGTTGTCAGATCCACCCACTTTTGGTTTCCCATAACAATAGTTTTAATTATTATTTCATTTCAACAAAATTAATATAGTCAGATATTGATGAGAACTTGATAAAGTTCACTTGTCAGGATTCTATGTCGTCATTAAATGGAGTTATGACCCCTGAGTGTTAGACCAATCCACTTGTAATTCTGCATAATAGTTCTTTTTAATATAATTGCATTTCAATTTGACATGCAGCTTAAAGATAATAACACCATGATTGAATTTGATTTTCAGTTTTCTCTCATTATTTAGCAGAGTGATGGTGACTGCCCCTGATAGTTAGACCCACTCACTTTTGCTGTTGATTGATTGGTTTACCTACTTTCCTTTCCCATAATAACTTCCTAATTACTATTGGATATCAACCAACTTTAGTATGCAACTTTATATTGATGTGGACTGGACTGAATTTAATTGTCAGCATTCTGCATGATGATTTAGCTGAGTTGTGGCCCGTGATTGTTGGCCCCTCCCAGGTTTCTTTCCACACTATCTCTTAATTATTGTCAGATTCAAGAAAATTTGGGGCCCCCAAGTGGCCGAGTGGTTTAAAGTGCTCACCGTTATGGATCACTGCCATCTCACCTCTGTCTGCATGGGTTAGAGTCTTGGGCTTGGCCAATGTGGGTATGTGAGAAAGCTTGCCGGTAGCTTCTCGTGGGTTGGTTGTTCTTTCCAGGGTTTTCCCGGGTTCTTCCTCCACCATTAATACTGGCTGCCATATATAGCCTATCTTGTGCTGAAAAATGGCGTTAAACCCTTTAGCAACAACAACAACAAGAAAATTTTATATTTAATTTGTATTGATAATACCTCAGTGAAATATGATTATGAGTTTTCTACATGTGACCACATACTTTGTTTTTGAGAAATATAACTCTTAATCATTTTTTTTCTTTAAAGTTTGTATGCAGTTTTATATTTATGATATCTCACTTGGTTTGGATTTTCAGTGTTCTACTTCATTCGTTAATGATAGCCATTGATGATATATCACATGGGTTGCATTGTCAGTCTTTTACTTCATCATTTAATGGGAGCCACAGTAGTTCAGTTGGTAGAGGGTTGGACTTATAAATCTAAGGGTGGATCTTGGCCAGCCCAGGTCGGCTGCCTTGGTGCGTCCTTAGGAAAGGCATGTAATTTGTATTTCCTCGGCATGATATGGCCAATAATGTGCTTAATATGACATTAAAACCAGCAAAACAAACATGTAAATCATCAGTAAAAGTCTTCCTTCATTTATTGACTTTATCACCTGTACAAAACTACCCTTCCTTACTTAAGTGAAAAGTGGTGGGGAAATAGGGATTATACTGTATTTTTAACCTAGGAAAAGCCAGTCACAATAACCTGTTTTCCCAGAACAAGAATTTTAATATTACATATACAATATATACTTGCTTGTAAGCTGAGTCCAACTTCAAACCATCACATAATGTGCAAGCAGATCTGATGCTGTGGAGTTTGTTAGGAGTAATGACTAGAACAAACAACATAGACTCTAATCTGCCAACACATTATATGATGGCAGAACTCAGTCTATGTTTATTTGCATTTTGGACTCAACTTATAAGAGAGTACTGGTATATATGGTATGCCAGGACAAACATTTGGGCTTTTGTGCTGGATTTTTCTTGTCTTGTCTTGTCTTCAGGGATTCAATCCTTGTTAGATTTGCCACTTCTGTAAATTTCACAGAATATGTTGCAGTCTTAAGTCTTGATGGCTGCAGTGTGCTTTCTGACAGGTCTGTTGTGATACTTTCTTCATTTGTTGTGAAGCAACCAACCAATTGTTGAAATATACCAGCACATCAAAATTTTCTGATTATGTAATTCTTAATGCAGTTCTTACTGCAGCAGTTTGAGTTTCTGCTAGTTTCAACTGACAAGCCTTATTTTGCATTCTTTCAGATATGATGAAGATGGCTTTTCTGCCTACCTAAAGTTGACATGTTCAGGACTGGTTAACAACAAATGCTTTACTTCCATCCAGAGCGCTGCCAAGTTTCTTGCTGCCTATGTGGCTAAACTAAGAGTCCCAGATCTATTTGTGACAGACATCTTTGGTAAATCATCATGACACCTAATTATTAAATGTTATATGTGCTTTTTCACAGTTAATATTAGTGTGATGCATATGAATTGAACACTCAACAGTTACTGTTAGAGTAGGTTTACATAATAAGTACAAATAATCCATATTACTTCTAAGTCAGATTCATCAGCATCATTGCATAATGTACCAGCAGATTACCATCTGTGTTGTTTGTTCCAATGATTGCATAATGTACCAGCAGATTACCATCTGTGTTGTTTGTTCCAATGATTGCATAATGTACCAGCAGATTACCATCTGTGTTGTTTGTTCCAATGATTACTTCTCACAAACTGTAAACCAGAAAGTGCATAAGGGTGTAATTGAAAGAGAAAGCTGGTTTAAAAAGTTAATAACCATGAATTCACTTTCTAAGGGAAAATAAACAAGCATACATTTTTCAAATGATTCCAGTCTCTACTTCCAATAATATTGTGTAACAGCCAATTCTTTCCCCCTGCTGAAAGTTTCCCCAGGGAAAGAATTGGCTAGCTGATTCTTTCCCCTCTAGTTATTTATATTCCACACCCCACAACCAATTAGCTTCCCCCTCTAGTTATTTTTCTCCCCCCTCAACCAGTTAGTTTCTTTACATTAATAGACTCTTTGGTAATAAGCATAATTCCCACATGTGAAATATCATACTTGTAATGGGTCACTTAACAAATAATTTATTTTCATTAATGGGTTCTTTGGTAATACGCTGAAGGCCAACAACTGAAATATCATATATATAATGGTCACGTAATGGGGGGGGGGGACAGAATCAGCTGATCCTATCCCCACTGCAACAAATTGGTTTCTTTTCATTAATGGACTCTTTCCTAATCTGCTTATGGTCCACATGTGAAATATAATAGATGTAATGGTTCACTTTACAAAATCTCGCATAGGGTTTATTTCAAACGAGCCTTTACATTAATACAGATTACAATTTCAGACTAACATCCTTTCAGAATTAACTTACACAGCATAAGACGCAAATTATAATTGATGTTTATGCTTTTTCTTAGCAACCTAACACTATATGAAAATGGTCATTTGCAAGGTTTTGGAAATAAACTCCAGACTGAGTGAAAGTGTCCAAGGAAAAGGATGCTGGGTACCTCAACCAATCATACTGTTTAATTTCTTTGGAATTTGATCCACTATACACATAGATGCCTATGGATAACAGTGACGCTGCACCAATAATCTTGGCATCAGTGGCCCACATAGTATCTGACTCCATATTACTGTCCTGTAAATACTTCATTTACATTATTATTGAGGTAGTTGCTAAGCCTGTCAATACTATCACAGCAAATTTTGTAGATCTCTTCACTTCCTGAAATTGCAAAGCTTATAGGTCGAAACATACAATTACAATCATCTGGTACAATTTGCAGTTTTGTTGGGGCTGAGGATGTCTTATAAAAAAATTGTACTTTGGTCGCTTCATAAAGGTGATCTGCATTATCCTGCAACTGTCTTTACATTATTTTTCTGTAGGTAGATTGAAGTCGGATTTTTTTCCGATATTATGAATGTTTTTGTTTTTCTTGTGTAGCTAGAGTATCTTTGGAAGTCTTGTTGGCAATTTTTTAAATGTTTTTATTGTTTGTCTTTTAAGAACTTTAGGCAGATTACCATTACTTCTATTACTCAATGTTGGAGGAGTTCAGATCTGATGTTGTTTTTTGTTGTTGTGTCTTTTCGGTAGTTCTTTCAGTGCTTTCTTGGAATTTGTGGCATCTTTGGTGGTGGTGGCTTTTGTCATAGCTAGTCTCCTTGTATAAAGTTTCAAATGGCTGCAATGATAGATGCTAGAGAGCAACTTGAAAATATGTTCATTTTGAATTCATACCATGCCCTTTGTAAGAACATATTTTCCAAGAAAATGGTCCAGCCATCATGGTGCCAGTTTGCAGCCAAATCTTATTTTATTGGCATTCTTCATAAGAACAATAGCTTTCTTTTGAAAAGTTTTAATGGATTTATTTCTTTTATTGAAATTTTGCTTCTGGTGGATCTGTGCATTTTAATGTTTTCAATTACACTTTGACCTAGAAACTCCCTGTGTTTGTTATTATGTTTGCCAACACACCATGAGAAACTCGTTGCAATCTCTGCTTTGGGTAGGTGCGGAAATGATACAGTCCTTCCTACCATACATAATCTCAAAAGGTGACCTTGGTAGATGATTGTACACTTGTCCTGTATGCAAACAGTATACTTGGCAGCCAGACATCTCAATTTGTTGCTTGGTCATTGGTTACCTTGGATAGCATTTCTTTCAGGGTCCTATTGTCACATTCTCTCTGCCCATTGGTTTGTGAATGGTATGCAGAGGAAATCCTGTGGTCTATATCCAACTCACTTGTAATCTATGAGCTTGTTTTGTGAACTCTTTTCCCTGATCAGTTATGACTGAGTCCATAGGACCAAACTGACCTATCATATTAAGTACAAAATTTGTTACTTCATCAGCACTTTTGTTGGGGAGACCTGCAGCCCATGACCACTGGGAGAAATGATTTGTGGCTGCAACAATACATTTGTTCCCATTGTCTGTCATTGGAAGAGAAGCAATAATATCAATTCCAACTAAACTCCACACTTCAGATGGCACTTGTGTAGGATTCAGAGGAGGTGCTGCTTGCATTGGCCCTAGATTCACTCTACTGCATGTATTGCAATCACTGACATATTTTATTGCATCTTGTTTCATCCCCTTCCAGTAATACCCTTCCTGGCATTTCTCATATGTTTTGTCATGGCCTAGATGCCCACCAGCATATTTACCTGTTAAACTAAAAATATAATGATTCAATTTTACTTCAAAAGTACAATAAAAGAATGTTTACAATTTATATTTATGTGTTGTGTGTATCGCAGAAAGAAAAGGGGGAGTAGATATGACAGCACTAGAGAGGAGACAGATGGTGAAAATGGAGAGTGAGAAAGAGAGAGAGGTTGGGGCAACACAGCAAGAGAGAGAAGAAGATAGAGTATAAGAGAGAGAGTGAAGGAGGGAGAGATGACAGGATTTGAAGACAGTTGAAGAAGGGACAAGAGAGATAGAGATGAAGAGAGAGAAAGACAAAGAGGAAGACAGAGCAGACACAAATAAAGAGAGAGAAAGACAGAAAAAGAGAGGAGAAGAGAGGCAGAAGGAAGAAAGAGATGAGAAGAGAGAGTGGAAGAGAGAGAGAGAGAGAGAGAGAGAGAGAGAGAGAGAGAGAGAGAAGACAGTGTTTAAAGACAGCTGACACCTTTAAATGCAAATATATTCAAGCCTTCACTCTAATAAGGAAGAATCCCTATATGTTGAAATACAGATTGGGTCAGTTAATTAACCAAGTACTATGCAATTCTTTTAATCAAATCTAATCACTCCCTGGAATAATTAAGGATAATTGATCTTGAGAGAGCATGGATCTATCAATATATTAATTAGCTTAGCAAGAAGTCTTTGGTTGGTTTTTGCTTTCAAAGCAATAGACCCAGGCTCTGTACATTTTATCTGAATAATATATGATGAAAACTAAGTTTTTAGTGTACTACTTACCAGAATAAAGGCTTACTAGGACTGTTGATACTTAATTTCTTCTAAAAACACAGCAGTTGTCTTTGTAAAGTATACCATTGCTTGCAGTAAAACCTTTAGTCTTAATATGAATGCAGCACTTTTCACTCTTTCTCATAAGTTTTTTGATAGAATTGATGCCACTCAATAAAATAAAATTACTTAACACATTACAAACTTTACAAACTGACAAATTGGGACAAGGCATATGATACTATATCAATGCATGACTTGTCATCCATGATTGTGAGTCAAGAAGTAATAATATTAAAGATATCCAATATATTTATACCAAGATTTGATGCCACTCAAAAAGATAAAATTACTTAACTTTGCACATGCTAATAAGAACTGACAAATTGGGACAACCATATTTCTTTCATGTGAGAACTTAAAATAGTTATATTTCCTTATTTTATATTCTAATTACATATATTATATCCAAAAATATATATAAACCCCCTTAATTAAGAAAAAGCATTAATATATTCTTTTTAATATGGTAGGTTGTAACAAAATATTTATTTTAATATGGTTGGTTTTAAAAACAAATATATTTTCATTTTTGGGTGGGGGTGGGGGTGTTTTTATTAAATTCTTAAAGTAAGTTAGTGTTTGTTTTTATAAATTTTGTTTGCTAACTAATTGTTCTGATGTATAAAAGGTGTAACTGGAGAGGAAAAGAATCACCTAACCAATTATTTTCCCTGGCAGGGGGAGTTTTCAGCTGGAGGGGGAAAGAATTGGCTAGCCACTTGTTTTGTGTGTGTGTGAGGGGTAAAGAACCACTTTACCAATTCTTTCCCCAGGAGGGAAACATTCAGCTGGAGGGGGAAAGAATTTGCTAGCCAGTTGTTTCCACAAGGGAAAGAATTGGTGAGCTGATTCTTTCCCCAGGGAAACTTTCAGAGGGGGGTAAATTTGACTACTACACTTATATTGTATATCCATTTTGTAATTAGTCTTGCAGTGTGCAATTCACTAATACTTATTCTGATGTAGAATTCAATGGGCAATAACAAATCAACAGATGTTCTGGGCAAAACAATATCAATAGTGTAACAAATTTCTATTTTGTTAGTGTGTCAGTTCACATGTTGTTGCAAGGAAGTACACATGCATTATCTGCTTATTTCACATGATCTGTAATTATCTAGTTAATCAAGTCAAGATACTAATATTTCTTTTGACACAATTATTAAGGTGTAGTTAGGACTAAGTTTATGACACAAAATCAATTATTAGGGTATCATTAAGACTAAGTTTATGACACAAGTCAGTTATTAAAGTTTAGTTAGGACTAAGTTTATGACACAAATTGCATTTGGGTATAAATGAAAAGTATATACTTAGTTTGTTGTGATATTTTGGTGTCCTTATTTTCATGATTCTTTCTGGCCAAGCACTTAATATATAGGTCTGATAATACAATAGAGAAGAATTTAAAATAAAACTAAAATTATTGTCCCCTTTCCAAACCATTCAGAGGACAGATTTTTAAAAAATGAATTCAAGCAGGGGAAATATGTATTGATTATTTGTCTTGTTTCTTATTTTACATTATTCTTTGCATTTCCTATGCCATGTGTGGGCAATCTTTTGATTTTCATTCTCATTTTAAGCTCTCTTTCTTGTTATTTAGAGGTTTTTTTTAAAGACTAGAGTTGTTTATGTAATGGCCATGTGTCATCTAGCATCTGTGGTCCATTAGCAATTATTTGTTAGTGCAACTTCTCCCAAAATTACTTAGAAGTAAGTCACAAAACTTGGAACACATTTTCATCCTGTGGTCTTGTTGGTCCTGGATGAAAATGGTGTCCCTGAGATATCCATAATGGTCACTATGGTAACTATGGTGGCCATCTTAAAAATCTTGCTCTTGCTACTTCTCAAGAATGAATAGTCATATCAAAATATTCGGGATTTTCTCTTAAGCACATCCTCAGATATGTAATGGGTCCTGTATGAATACAGGGATGATCTGACCTCAAATATGGCTGCCACAGTGATCATCTTGAAAATCTTGTTAGAGCTATTTCTACTGAACAGCATCTTCGCTAGCCAAGGTTCCGATAACCCTATCTACACCTTGGCATATTGAGCAGATATTTCTGTGCTTCAGGTCTGTGAATTTCATTGGATGCAGTGGCAAGCCACCACATCTAATCAAAATTAAGTTGTTCAAATTTGAACACTGTTCCTGCGTGATCAAGACAAGGTGAGTACACAACTTGAATGGACTGATAAATAAGCACTTTTCCAGTACAAATACCTTTCACTCAAATAGACCTGTAATGGCTTCCCTCTAGTACATAGTCATAATTTTGATGTTAAACTTACAAAGTATCCTTTTTAGGTCAATTGCCACCACCATTTTCAGCTGATGTAAATGCATCACGCTATTTGTTAGTTGGCATTACATACTAAGGGAGGCAACACATGAAATCCAATAGATGTTGCTAGGACAAAGCATCAGTATAGCTGTTTGATCTGCCAAGGTGTAGATAGGGTTATTGGAAACCTTTGCTAGCAAAGATGACTGAACAGATGATTGAATTCTCAGTGGATTGTCACTTAAATACCTCTGATATTTACTTGGTAAAGAAAATGCTGTTGATCTAGTCTCCGATATACCCATCTTGAAAATCTTGTTATGAGTACTGCTTGTGAATGGATGGTCATATTGATGTAGGGTTTCACTGAAATGTTTCTTTCAATATTTTGTTGGTCCTAAATGAAAAATGTACCAGTCAGACCTTCAGCATGGCTGCTATAGCAGCCACCTTAAAATCCTTGTTATTGTTACTCTCCTGAACAGATACTTGTATTGACTTCTTAAGATATTTAGTAGGCCCTTAATAAGAATGGTGCCAATATGATCTCTAACATTGTGGCCTTGATGCCATTTTAAAAACCTTGTGTTCACTATTCCTCTTCAATAATTAGTGAAATTGATTTGGATTTTCACTAAAACTTTCTAGTTGCAGAGTATAGTTGATCCTAGCTCTTACCGATAACATGGTCATTATGATGACCATCTTTAAAATCTTGTTATTGCTACTCACTCCACACAGCTTGTTATATTGTTATGGAAGTTTTGACTGAAGGACTTCTTGCAGTATGAAGTTGGCTCCCATGTGAAAGTGATGATTATCCAACCTCCAAGATGCTTACCATGGTGGCCATCTTGAAAATCTTGTTATTGTTCCTGAAATGATGTTTTATTGACATGAAATTTTCAACAAATACTACATAGCTGATTCTCAATGAAAATAGTGCTGATCAAATGTCTCAAATGGTTGCTATTGGAAACGTTCATATTCTTACTCCTCCTGAATGGATGGTCATAGAGTCCCTTGCTTTTCATCCATCCTCTATCCATATGTCCTTTGGGACCAGACTGGCTTTGTGGTTAGTATGCTGGACTCGCAACCAAAATGGCATGAATTCAAATCCAACCATCACATGAGCCAGAGTCTGCTACTGTGGTGTGTCCTTGGGCAAGATACTTTACTCAGACTGCCTCAGCATTAAGTACTTGAGTTTTTTCTGTGCCATTAAATAGCACATCAAACCAAACCTAACCAAAACATATGTCTTACTTCCATACCTTCCATGTTCATTTATGTAGAATAACTCCCTATATGATTATTTGATTTCATCCATGTTGGGTTGCAGCTATGATCTAGACGAGATTTAGAATGATTTTGATTGTCATCATTTTATGTTATTGCTGGCAGAGTCATATTCCCTGATTTATGGACCCAGAAACATTTGCTTTTGCACAACAACTCCATTAATTATTATTAGATCTGAAACAAATTTGGTATGCCTCTTGGCATTGATATTATATTGTCCACGTTTTATTGTCAGCATTCTGCATCATCATTGAGCAGAGTTCAAGCCCCTAATTGTCATATCCACTCACTTACTTCCACATAACAACACCCTTTATTATTTATAGATTTCAAGCACATTTGGTGTGCTTATTGATATCGATGAGACACGGCTGGGTAAGATTGCCAATACTCCATATCATCCTGATTGTCCAACTCACATTCTTTTCTTTCTGCACAGGAGCTCCGATAATTATTATTGGATTTCATTCAGATTTGGTATCTTGATGAGACCTTGCTTGAAATCAGTTGTCACACTTCTATATCTTTGAGTAGTGTGTTAACAGAAGTTTTAAACAAGGGTTACTAATATAGGTCATCACCTTCTATCACCCATGACTTTTGCTCATGTTGGTAAAAAGCCACAATTGGATGTGCAAATTGGAAATATCTACAACCAGATTGGATTCATTTGCATTTTGTGCAAGAAATATATGTCCACACACTCTTCTGCTTGAATTCCCATATTGGCAAATGTTGCTTCAGTTGCTGGAATACTAGAGTCTGTTGTTCTTGTTGTTATTAATTGCAAATATGTTTGTGCAATATTGTTTGTATCACAATTGTAGGATGCAAGCATCCCAGTTTCTTCCATTTTTGTTGTTGGAATTTGTTTTGACATTCAGTATTGTCCGTATATATTCAGACAACTTTCTCTAATTGAAAATATAATTATTTGTTTGGCTATTTCGGACTTTTTGCCAGGTACTGAAAACTATTTTTATTCTATTGTTGTCTACAATCTTTCTGTTTCCATTTGTTCTGTGATACTATTTGTTTCCTTTTTTGTATTTATTTTGGCATACATAACAAGGCTGTTTGGGTCAATTTGCAGGTTGAAAAAACATATACAATACTTGTAATCATTTATTTGGGATTCTGGGTGCTTTTTCGCTTGGTTTGCTAAATTTGGATTTGTCCTAAACATTTTTCCAGTCCTATAAACAATTGTTTACAATGGTAGAGTGATAATGGAGATTTTGTTAGCTACTGTTATAGGTCACCACCTTCTATATCCCATGACTGTTCTCTTGTATAGTCACATATTGGTCACTTTCACTGGTTACAATCTCTGGGTGTGTGCATACACATGTAGCTTTTAACCAGTATGAGCAAAAGTCATGTGGATAAAAGTAAATCAGTAACTTTGCCTAAAACCCCATTAATACACTACTCTTTGTGTTGGAGAGTTATATCCCAAGACTGGTAGACTTTCCATACATGAATCACCCATAATTATGATTGAGATTCAGCCAAATTTGTTATGCTGTTTAATACTGATGAGACCCTGGCTGAGTTCAGTTGTCATGCGTTTACCACAAGAGTCAGCTAGTAACAGTAACACTGACTTGTTTTTTTTAATATTTTTTTAAAAATCAGCCTGTAAAGATGGTTACTATGGTGACCAAGGGTGCCAGAACCAATGCAGTGAGGGATGCAAGAATAGTACAAGCAGGGAAATTTGTCATAAATACACAGGAGGGTGTCTTGATGGTTGTATAGATGAGTTCTATGGCATCAAGTGTGATAACGAATGTCATGACAACTGTGGGGAGGGTGATGGGCGACGTTGCCATGTGGACAGTGGAATCTGCACATACCTATGTAAGAAGGGCTTCTATGGGCCAAAGTGTGATCATGCCTGCAGTAATAAATGCTTAGCTTCATGTGATCAAAATGGCACATGTATTGGAGGATGCCAGGGAAATTTGTCATATGGTCTAAACTGTGAAAAAAAATGTCCAGGAGGGTGCCAAAACTCCACTTGTGATCATTTAGGAAAATGTCATGCTTGTATGATTGGTTACTTTGGTGACAACTGCACAGAACATTGCCCTAATGGTTGCTTTGGAGGCTGCTCTCAGACTACTGGAGATTGCTTCACCTGTAAAGTTCATCACCATGGAAACAAGTGTGAGGCAGGTAAGGGAATATCTGTCATTTCTGTCATGAAGCATTTCAACTTTTTGTACTCTGATTTTCACAGCTGAATCATTTTGTAACTTTAAAGGTCATTTATAATCAGATCTATTTTTAGAAGCAGACTGCTTGATTTAATCTAATATATCAAGATTCTGGCTATTAATTGAATTTAATGTAGACTATATTGATGGGACTACTTATCTCACTGCTTTACGTAGTGAGAGCAGGTGTCTCACTGCTTTACGTAGTGAGAGCAGGTGTCTTACTGCTTTTACGTAGTGAGATCAGGTCATTCTGACTGTAGAATAATTGTGTCAGTACTACTACCAAGGTGAGACACCTTAGTATCTGCAATAATACATATTCTTAGTGACCTTTTTGAACAATTTCAAGTTTTGTCTCTGCCCCAATATGGAGCCTTTTTCAAAGACACTAAGGCACTGTACACCTGGAAATGTAACACAATGATAACTGTTCAACAAAGAAACTGCTTTTCTTCTGAACAACAGATATAAATTCATAAAAATCATGAAGGGACATACTTTAGTTGTTGAAAACTGTCTTTACTATGGTGAACAGGTATGTACAACAGAAAAATTGTTTTACCTATATAGTCTATGTTCAGGTTTTAACAAATTATGACACGTATAAGTCTGTAATACAACACCCATTTCAACAAATTTACTAACAGAAGATGAAAACTATGAAAGAGATATTTTTCTAAGCTAAACAGGAAGTCATGATCTACCTTTAGGACATTACATCTGTGCTATACTCAATCAGATAATATCACTAACACTTACTAATGGACAAATATGTGAGAACATAGAACATGTAATGACTTAATTTTTAATACTAGCTGGTCTAAATGCTAAAAGTGAGATTGGTCTTGCTTTTAATGAATCAGATTTACTTTCACAAGATTGTAAAACTTAAATCAATAACAAAGAAGATGAGTTAAACAATTTTGTGGCACCTGATCATACCTCTCATGTCAGTGAAATACAGTTAACCACATTTGGACTCATTAAGAAAGGATTACACATTCATCTTAACATTAGAAATGTACTTTCAAAAATGTATGACCTTGAATTCTATTGCATCAGAAAGATCCTATGCACATTCTGGGAGTATGTGAAACTTTCCTAAACAAAACTTTAATTAATAGAAAATTGAAAGACAAGGGTATCAGCTAGAAAGAAGATGGTATTTTTCAATATATTTTGAATTCAGTGAGTCATACACAGCTGTATGACCTAGATTAAGAACTTACATGACCTAGATTAAGACACCTATATGACCTAGATTAAGACACCTGCATAACATATATTAAGACACCTATATGACCTAGACTGAGGTGAAATAAAAAATGTATGGACAGAAGCAGTCCAAACCAGTTATAATATGTTTGTCTATTGACACTCAAATTGGATAGAGCATTTTTAAAAGGAACTTAAGAAGTACTTGACAGATTTGATAACGAAGCAATCTTTCTGGGGACTTTAACGTAGATTACCTCAAAAGTTTCCCGTTAAAGTGGACACAGTCAATTAACAAATGGCTTTTTCAGAAATAATACCCACCATGGATCTCTAAAGAGACTGTTACACTTATTGATCATGTTAATAGACCTGAAAATATTTGTAAATATTCATTGCTGTTTATGCATTCAGTGACCACTACCTTTGTATGTCACATGACAGGCCCCTCAATTTCCTCAAGCCATCATTCTAAAATCCAGTATAAAAACTTCAAGAAATTTAATGAAAATGATTTCAAAAATGAATTAACATGTGTGACCTTGAATCAAGTGGAATATATTCTGGACATTAATGGTGCATTGGACATTTGGACTTATGGTACCAACTTTTATACACAGTATTAGTCAGACATACCTCAATAATAGTCAGAAGAGTAAAACATTAGGTTCAGCCAAAATGGATCAATACTGAAATTAAAGTGTCATGATGTACATCACAAATTAAATGACCATTAGAGACATGGAAAAATGGCAAAATTAAGCCAAGAAGAAATTTGATAAGTCAAAGAAAAACTATTATATGACAGCAATAGAAACAAATGCATAAACACATAGACTCTAGCAGTAGTTGCATGATCTTACTTCTTGTAAACATAAAGGTATTCTTACCCATTTACAATATAATAATTCTCTAACATCTTCACATACAATAGCAACATTTTTAGCAGATAGAAAGTGAAAACAACAATAACATTGGTTTACAACCCAACTATTAACATATTAATTGAAAAATACTCATTTCAACATGGTTACTGTTAACCTTATAAATAATCATGATGTATTTTTGGAACTGTCACAGTTTCACAGTTAAGTATTATGAAATTCATAGGTTTCAATAAAAGTGGACCAAGGATCTTGAAACTTTCTGCTCAAGTAGTAACAAGGTCTGTCATGTACCTAACAAACCTGAGAATCCAGTCAGGTTTCTTTCCTGACAGATTGAAATGTGCCAGGGTCACACCAATCCATAAAACTGGTGGCAAGAGGGATGCTGAAATTACAGAACTTTATCAGTACTCTCATTCCTATACAAAATATTTTCTAAAAATCAAGTTTATGAATATTTCAACCCATATTTAGTGTGTTGTCCACAACAGTCCGGCTTCTGCAAAACCTATTTATGTGTCACAGCCTTAAATAAATTGACATATTATTTTTGGTTTAAGGAAATGGCTAATGGAAATTTGACTGGTATAATATTCCTAGGTTTTGATAAAGTTTTTGATCTAGTAGATCATAAAATTCTATTGTGAAAGATGAAGTGCTACTAGTTTGATGAGTCAGCTCTAAACTGGTTTAAGTGATATTTTGATCTCATAAGTCTCAGGAGGTGCAATGCAATCCCGTAATGGGTCGGAAAAGAACCAAAATGCACAGAATACATCCCATGGTTATCGAAGCAGACTCAATTGCAATATAAGACTCTGGAAATTTGTATAAGAAGTACATATTCTGAAACAGTAATAATCAGATGTGGTGTTCTACAGGTTTCAATACTTGGCCCTCTACTCGTCTTGATTTTAATAAATGATCTTCGTTTTTGTAATTAATGAAACTGATATGTTAGCTGATGAGGCAACTGTCCTTCCAAGAAGTGAGCAGGCTTTGGTCCCTCCATGAATGTCAACCACCTGGAAATGTGAGCCCTACAGAATGTCTTTCCATCATGGCAGGAAGTGCTACCTAGGAAGGGTTTTCTAATTATTTCTGAGAACTCTGTTGTCATCAATTATCTCCTGAGGTAAGGGAGAACTAAATCCCCCAGTCTGTGCCTTCTTGTTTGGGATTTCCTCAGGTGGTGTCATTATTGACAAATTCAGACACACATACACTCATAGTCAAACATGTATTAACAGATTAAGAGAAAGAGAAAAACTGGTCTTATAATACAGCTGTTTTCTTAATGCAGGTTTAGATACTGTCTATCCAAAAGGTTTGAATTCTATGATTATAACCTGTATTAACAGATTAAGAGACCACCCTGAGGAAAGAGAAAAATTGATATTATAAGACAGGTGTTTTCTTAATGCAGGTTTAGATGCTGTCTATCCAAAAGGTTTAAATTCTATGATTACATACAGCCTTCATTAATTGCTACAGTCATAATATTTGGCCATTTCTGTTAACCTACTGGTTTATATATCAACTAATCTAAACACTTGAACTGAACTCTTATAGTTTTATTATTAACTACAATAATTGTACAGAAGAGGCATTATTCAACAATACTGGCAGTTCTGAAATGGAACATCATTAAAGAAAACATTTGGTTCACCTTTTGGATACTGTCATAATTCTTCTATTTTTATTTTTAATATCTTCTTTTATCCTTCAGACTTAATGAAAAAGGAACTAAATAAATGAGATTTTTGCAGTATTACTGCTGGACATTTGCACATGTCCAGAAAATATTCCAATGTATAATTGCTCTTAAGGTCATGGTGGGTGGGTGTACATAAAAAAAACATGTTCAGAAGAGTATGCTTAAAACTAGGGATCTGCATATCTGTGACTGCATTTACATTATTATTATTATTATCTTCCACAGGTACTTCACATAGTAAACATAAGGAAGGACCCCCTGGAGAAACAGATTACACTGGAGTTATAGTGGGTGTTATTGCTTCAGTCTTTATCATTGCTGGAGCTATTCTAATTGCATTCCTATGTTGGTGAGTAATTAATAAAATTATTGTTAATTATGATATCAAAACTCCTTTAATGAATCTCTAGCTTGCTTGTACTAACAAAATCATGAGTCCTTTCCAAATGTGCTACATTTGCTCATATGGCTCTTCATTATAGTTCCACCATTTTAATGTGATTCTGATAAAATATAATAATGCTATATAACCAGTCCAAGAATTTCAGATAAACAATTAAATATCTATTTTGCATACAGTATACATGAACTAAAATATTTATGAAACTGTTTTTGTTTTTTTTAATTTGGCATCACCAAAAATTATTAGTACAAGCTGCTTTTGCACTAAAAGCTACACTGTATTCAGATAGTGTTAACTACAGTACTGCAGTCCATAAACAAATATTGGACACTTTAAACAGTTTTAAATAGAAATCAAATGTATCAGATTTTCTAATTTAGCTATACATTCATAACACACCGACCAAGCCAGTATTTATAAGCATCCCTTAGTTAATCTATCATTAATAAATCTTTGGTATAATCTGATGCAATCCATGTGTCCAACAACCAATGGCCTAACAGATTGGTTTTCAATTTATAAAATGCACCTTTTCTTTATTCTCTAATGAAAGTAATAACAGAAGTTTTCCGATATGGAATATGTGCATTATTTAATCACCAGACAGTAAGTAAAGGTTATTTTTGGTTGCTTAATATTACATAAAAAGAGTATGTCCACCAATATAATTAGTCTTTAAGGTTCTCACTCAAAACATGAATTCACATATACCCTGCTAGAACATATGCACCAGTAGGCCTACATGTAGACTGCCAGTACATGTGCACCAGTAGGCCTGCATGTAGACTGCCAGTACATGTGGCTGATACACTATGTAAATGCCAGTACATGTGGCTGATACACTATGTAGGCTGCCAGTACATGTGGCTGATACACTACAGAAGCTGTAAGCTGGTAGTTAGCTACAAACAATAAGTCAGGCTACATCTAATTAGAAAACTGCATCCACTAATAGTGTTTTATCATATATTGCCATCTTTTAGCATGAAAATAATAACAGTACAAAAAAAAGATTGGTGATGTCTTGTAGATATGAGATACACACTCCCTCACTGGCCTATTTATAGCCTTTTCTAATTCTCTGCAATAGAGATCAGTAATGCAGAATAGCTATGTCCTCAGAATTATAGTACATTTGAATCTGTATAAGTTTTTGTGATAGAACAGACTACTGGCAAGAAAAAAACACATGGAATTTTGTGCAAGCTGTAACTTTGGAATAGGCACTCGGCTAAAGAGTCATGTATCTTCTATGCACTTTATACTTTTAATCGTGGTGAGATGATTAATCAAGGAAATTCAACCATTCATTTATAACTTTTCAGAATCAACTGTAACCGATTCAAGTTTTTTTTTAAAACTGTTTGATGTCTTGGAATGCAGTCATCCAGGATCAGTTAAATATGCAATCAACTGCTTCCAGTTATTACATTTAGTACAAGGGGCCCCGAGTGGCCGAGTGGTCTAAAGCGCTCTCTGTTATAGATCACTGCCATCTCACCTCGGTCTGCATGGGTTCGAGTCTAAGATTCGGCACATGTGGATATGTGAGAAAGCTTGCCAGTAGCTTCTCGTGGGTCGGTGGTTCTTTCCACGGATTTCCCGGTTTCTTCCTCCACCATTAATACTGGTCGCCATGTATAGCCTATAGTGTGCTGAAAAATGGCGTTAAGCCCCACAACAACAACAACAACATTTAGTACAACATGCCAAGAACATGGTCAGTGACAAATGTGCTAGTAAATTGTTAGACTTTATGGGATACAAGTAACTAACTGTTACCAAGTACTGGGTATGAGAAAATGACATTGTCCATGAAAAAATATAGAAAATGTCTAAACTGAATAAATTATGTGATCACAGTAATATTAGGAAATAAACTCTGTTACTTCACATGGAAAAATATGAATAGTGTTGTCTTTCCCTTCATATAGGTATATATATATATATATGATATATATATCATATAGGAAAGGGTAAGGAACTCTTCCAAATTACCTCTGACATTCATAAACAGATGTTGTTAAGTTGAAGCTCTCACTGCAGTATGATTAACATTGCAACATCCGTAAGAATCATCAATAATTCTTCCCATCGAAACATATAGTCAGTACAGTATCAATAATTAAAGTAACCAGGTACTTCAAGACACTTGTAACTTTATTTTTTATTTTTCTTTGATAATTGGATATTTTTTACAGTTTGTGGACTTTGCCTCTGAGTATGTAGTTGCACAGATTGATACTATTTCATACATTTTACTGGTATTTCACATTTGTTTTAATGAGTACAGTTTATTGATATAGTTTGCACTTTGGGGTTGTTATTTCACATGATTTTGTCATTTCCATTGTCATTTGAAATATACAGTGAAGAACAAATGTTTATAGAGCAAAAATTTTAAATCTCAGAACACCGGAGAGATGTACCTTGCGTGCGCTAAATATATATCAACTTCACCATGCAGTGCCTGTTCATTGTTGTCCAAAAGTATGTGGTTCACTGTTTTTCAGAAATTTTCAGGGTAAGAGAGAGACAAACAAATTCCAAGTTTAGCAACAGCGATATTTTGAGCCTTCATCATAAGGGCATAAGTCCCATCATCTGTCTAAGCATAACCAGAATGCCTTTAAGTCCAGAATGCATGTAAGTCCAGAATGCCTTTAAGTCCAAGTTCATGGGGTTTGATGCCAATCTCACAGGCTTGTATTACCAGCTGCCATTGCCATCTGCTGCTGACCAGCCAGTCCAGCTGGCCATTTGACAATTAATAGCCACTACCAACCAAAGGTGGGTCACATAATCAAATCATGCTGCATACCAACTGACCATATGGTATCTTACAGGGATAAGAATATGGTATGGTGACCATGTAGTATCTTATCTTACAGGGACCCATATAACTGGTCCATCTTTTCACCACCCAACTGTCCATCCAGCCCCTCATCCAACCATCCATATTGGTGACACAAAGCGTATCAGTTGCCTGTCCCCAAGCTACAAGTGGATCTGATCATTATGACTTAGGAAGTTGCCATGATATGCCCATGGAAGAATGCGCTTCTATGCTGCTGAGAATGATATATGTGGACTTGGATTCTTCATGAGAATACTTACCCCCAGTGAGTGAGGGACAAACCTTGATCATCTGGCTCACTCAGAGATTATGATGGAGCAGATGGAGTTCTGTTTTAAAATGGTGTTGAGGAAATTTATTGTATTTTGTTGTCATTAGAGTACCCACTACCACTCTCTGTGTACCAGGCTTATAAGGTCCAGTCCTTTGTAGATGTTGAAGACAGGGACAAACACTCTTTGTCTGTCTATTACATCATTTGTCAAAGATTAAGGAGATCACCAACCGTTTGTTGGACAAAGTTCTAGATACAGGTAACTCCGGTGCATTTTTTGGGAGAGGCACTTGCCACCATCTTTTTCCTCCCACTGGTATTGCACCTAATCATACACATACCATGCAGAAGTTTAGATGTATTGATAAAGATGTGGCAGTTAACACAACAACACCCAATTTTACAAGGTTGATTGCCTTGTACAGAACATAGTGTCCAGTTCAATGATGTTTGACTTGGCATATATTTTTGGCCAGGCCCAAAATTCAGGCAATGAACATGCCTGGAAATCAACTTGTTGCATCACCAAGGTGATTAACAGGGCTGCTTATCACTACATGGCCAGTGCTCTAATGGCTTAATATAGCCTTGATTTAGCGAGACAAGGCACTTTTCTCTGTTCATCTTCACGTAAGCCACATCACTCCCTGGCCATACACTCATTGCCTTTGGTTAGCCACTGCTGTTCAGTAGTCATGTTGAGGATGTGCAGAAGTAGGCAGCATAAGAACTGCCTCCCCAGCTCTCCTTATTCTCCAAGCAGACAAAACTTAACATCTTTAATCCCAGGCTTCACCTGGTGCAAAAACCTAATGCAAAGCTCTGTCTGATTATTGAGCTGAGCTGGCTCAGCAAATATGTAGCCTTGCTGATGTTTAGAATGTAGGCAGTATGTTCAGTGAAACTTTCCATCAAGAAGGGTGAGTTTGTAATCAGTTGATCTAACTGACACATACTCTTTTATCCCTGTCCATCTGGCTTATAGCAAGTTCATTTGATTTGCATTCCATGGAGCAATATACCAATTGCATCATCGTCCTGTTCATGTTAGCCTTGTCAAAAGTGAGTACAGTGTGCCTAGATGACGTCCTTCAACAAGATATGGAAAGTTCAATTTTATTGCAGGTCATGAACATACTACTCTCACTTTTTTTCCCAGCTGGGATTTCTTGTGAACTGACATAAGTCAGAACTCACCCCTTCCCAGCATTCTGACCATCTGTTTATGAAACTTTTTACCAACCTCAACCTTATTTTGCTTCCCTCCCATCTGCACTGCACACACTGTTGAATTCACAGAATTGAACTCCAATAGGGAGTGGATTTCTGTAAAGTAGTTTTGCAACTCCTCAATTTACTCATTGCAGCAGCAGACCTACTCCACCTTGACTGTTTCTTCAAACACTCACTACAGATGGTCCAGCAGGTGCCCAATTAATGGTCATTTAGATCATCAAGCTATGATCTGCACAGAGATAAAGTAGTTCTTGCATCACTTAGACAACAGACAATGACTTACAGCAGGAATTTGTCCCAAGAAACCTCAGCCAGTGATGACAATCTATATGGACATCAGTTTATGTGGATGGGGAGCCCACCTGTTGCCCCGCTTAACCACAACCAGAGGCAATCGATGACTGGAAGAGATGGCTTTTCACATCAGCTTTCTGGAAATGAAGGCCATAATTAATGCCTTTCATACCTGGACAGATAAACTTTTTGAAGATGTAATCCTCATAATGTCCATGAACTTGGTGATCTTGACTTACCTCCTTAAATGGGGGAGAGGGGCAACACAACCCAATTTCTGTATCCTGGTTGGGACTTTTTGCACTGATGTTCCAATACAAGATATGGTCCAGATCCTACACATTCAGACTCAGTGTCCTAGCTGACTGATTGTCAAAAAGGGATGAGACTGTTTATACTGAGGTGTTCCTTCATCTGTCAATCTTTCAACAAATTTGTGCATGTTGGGGGTATCCATGATTAATCTTTTTTGTGATAAGGTGAAACCACAAACAGCCCACCTTTGTCTCTCCAGCACTAGACTCAGAAGCCTGGGACATGGATGCCCTGTCAGTCAGTTGGGGTGGGTTTTGGGGCCATGCCTTTCTTCTAAGTGGTCTGATAAAAAGAATAGTCCAGAAAATAAGGGTCCACACCTGCAAGTGGTTTTCATGTTGGGGCAAACCATGGCTGAATTATCAACTTAAACTCATTCTAGTGACAGACATTCCTAGGAAATTACTGGCAACACCCAACCTCAATCACAGGTTTTCCATCACTGTCCACTCAGGCATCTCCAACATGTTCAGCTCTTGTAACAAGAGCCTTGTGTAGTAAGACAATTTAGTTCTTTGTTTGTGGAGAGGATTGCATAAGCTAGACGGCCCTCCACTTAAAGGCATATGAATGGATGTGGCACATGAGGGGAAGTGGCACCTTTTCATACATCTGGTGCAAGGGCAACAACATTGTTCCTTTGCAGGCATAAATTTCTCCACTTGTATACTTTTTCCTGTTTCTTCAGGGAGTTAGCTTCTATTACCATCTAAGGCTACCAGGACTTGCTTGCCAATTTTGTCCTGAATCAACCCTGGTCACTCATTTTGTTCTAAATGGAATCTTTTCTCGGTTCTGGTATGGCTCAACTCTGACAAGTTTGAGCCCCTGTCTAGAACCTTGCTGAAGCTACTGTCTTACCAAACATGTTACTTGATAGCCTAACTTTGGCATGCAGGGTGACTGAGTTGCATTCCCATTTGGTGGATCCAAACTATCCATGGTTTGGTTGTCTTAATGACACAACTAGGCTTCATAACCAAGAACAGGTTACTATATGTTGGCACTCAGAATGTGTCATTCACCCACTTTCCTGTATTCATATGTTGAGAGAGGCAGAGATGCAAAACCCAGTCCATTCACACAGGCACTATATGACACACGGAAAACAGTTCTGGGCTCCTCCAACATCTCTTATTTCTGGTAAAGACTGGAAAACACTACAGAACCCCTCTATCAGTGGCATCTTAGTGCACAAAACTAGATATACCTCATGAAAACTTTTTAGCACATGAGATTCAAGCAATCTCTGCTAGCCTCGCGTTTGAACACAGTACTTTGAAGCTTTTGGCTGGCTTGCATAGTCAACCTTCTTGAGCTTGTATCTTTAAAATCTAGCATGCAGAGAAGGAAACTGAATCTGGTGGGACCTGTGGCTATGGTACAGATGAGCACCAGACCCTGTACAGCCTCCTCACAGGTGTGGGTTTATAGTGTTAGTTGGATTTGCCCACATTCTTTTGGTAAAATAACCCCACTTGTTTCTGATTTGCTGGTGTGTTGATGTAATGTCTTACATGACTTTCAATTGTGCTGCCCCTACATTAGGGGAAGTATATCCTTCATGTATGGACTCCATGCATATTTCTTTCAAAGAGTACCGTGGTTAGATGTTTACGCATTTCCTCATCTTATTACCTATTCTTCTAATGTTAATGTGAAAGGAAATTTTACAGCAGATTATGTTTCTCACCCAATAATGTTTTTATTAAGCTCTCTCACATCTTTTGACAAGCTAGCATTCTCATTCATGTTTTGCTTAAGCTCAAACTGAATAACCACACATATACTGGCAGACATCTAGTGGTGGCAAGTGGAGGTAATCTGGCAGAGTTTCATCTCTTTGTTTCTGTGATATACAGACAAAAAAGTCTCTATTCTTGTATTTTCTAGGGGAGCTGGTTTTAAGATGTAGCAGGCTTTATTTCCTAATGTAAATGTGATTCTTTAAGTATTCTCAAAGAAATATAATTTACTACAAATTTTCCCATTTCCAACAAATTCAAATCTCATTGCCAAATATCATTGTGATATATATTGAGTGTATCATAGAAAGGTGTTTGTATTGCAATAGGTGCATGGGAACATCATTAATAGTTCATGGCAGAGTTCATCATCTTCATGATATGAAAGCTACCCTGCATAGGCACATGGTAACATTATAAACTGTACATGGTAGAGTTCATCATCTTCGTGATATGAAAGTTGCCCTGGTAGGCGCATGGTAACATCACTAATTGCTCATGGTGTCACTTAAGTTTATCATCTCAGTGATATGAAGGTGCTAAAGATGTTATCATTAAATTATGATGCCATTGATGTGATGCTACTTGTTACTTAAGTGTTAGCACATTGAACTCTTGGTGAGGTTTGAGGTAAAATGATGAGTTTTCAAATTCTGTATTGGATTAAATAATAATAAAGAAAATTTCTTGTATAGTTTTGATAGTTGAATAACAATCATGAGATGAAAAATTCAGATTAGAAGGCCTTAAGTAATCTTTTGCATCATAATACCTATTATAAATCATCTCACAATCTTTCGATTGCGGCAAACTTAACAACTGTCTTATACTGAAAAATTCATTTATCATCATCTCCTTTTCTTTGTGTATTTGATAAAAGGAGTTCATGATATTCAACCTGTGTAAATTTGATGAATATTTTTAAAATACTCATTGGTTATTATTTTATTGATAAATTGTTACAGTACTTTTCGTAAACTTTTCTGTGTAATAAAATACACTTATAAATTTTCAACTAAGAGTAGCAGAACAAAATGCACATCAATTTAAAGCTTTAATCGCAAGTCTGCATTTTTCAGAAAGGTAAATAATTCAGCATTCACAAGCATTCATCATTCAAACAAACTGTAAAGACTGTAGGTGCATGAATATGTTTCTGTTAATTGGATGCATGTTAGATATAGGTAAATACATTATTTTCTCTCTCTTCATGAACCTCATCAACAAAGTTAACATGTAGACCCAAATTTAGTGTTTCCATATGACATTAATTTAATTGTGGAGGGTTTAAAACTTGCAGTTTGTGTTCATTTAGCTTGTGCAATTCCAATATATGAGATCAGCTGAGATTACCAAAATTGCTTGCATTGGTAATTGGATTAATTATACAAGAACGGATTTTCCAATAACTGTTGTAATAGTTTTGTCAGGTTACTTATAAGACAAAGTGTGAATCCAGGCTAATTATCTCTCATTTCTGAATAGAACCATTAGACCCAAACACTAGTTTTAAAAAACGTGTTATCACTGTCATGTTCATTTTATATCTGTTTCCCTTATGGTAATAATAATGCAGATTTGTCAGACTGGATCACTGTCTTGTTGATAAAACACACCCAACTGGGAATAACCATGAACCAGACCAGATCTGTCATAGCATACCACATTTGGTTTTGTTTATAGACAAATAATCACAACTTGTGCTGAAGTACAGAGATTTTTTATTCTTACATTTCTCGGTTCAGATGTTTGTGGTTTTAATAAATGGAGTCTTTGAATAAGGCACGAGTCTTTGAATAAGATGTGGATAATGTTGAATAGAGTGTCAGCTGAATGTTCATCAGATATTAAATTTACAAAATAAGTTGATTATATTCATTTTGTATTATTTGATTTGATAACACTCTTGTGCAATTAACAAGGATTTGACATTCTATGAAGCACACAAACTGGACTGTTTATTTGAAAAATGAAGGTAAGTGTTCATCTATGATGGACCTTCAAAATAAACCAATTATAAATAAATGAATGACTGTAATATGGCTGTGTTGTCAGAAGTAATGGGTAAAATGGTTTTCATTGTGACTCTTAACACATTTTAGGAGGAGACAACAGTCGGGAGACTACGTTTTGGATGAAGAGGCTGGCACCAAAACTAATGCAAACCTGGAAGCAGTCACAACAGTGCAGGATCAGAATACTCATATGGCAAACTTTGCCAGCTCCAAAGGTTAATCAGTCTTATTGCTACATGTGAGGGGGAGGGAGAAAGAGATCATATTTTATCCATGCACTTCAGCAAAGAGAAAAATATTGTTCTTGCCTTGGTACAGCAGTCTGACTGTCCAAATTCTTAGACAAAGCTTGTCATAACTTTTCGGCCTTTACTGTTTGGATGATTTTAATGAAACTTTGCAAACTAGATGTGTCACACGGTTGGTGTAGATGTACAATGAAGCTATAGTTTTATGGGGATATCTCTTCAAAAATTGTAAAAAAAAGGGGCATTTGGGGAATTGAGTTTGTCATTGTTTCAGTTCCCATACCAATTGAAGGATTTTGTAGTAACTTTGTAGGTTAGATATGGTTCGTGTAGATGTGCATTAGGGTTTTACACTTTTCTTCTGGTCAATTTTTGGGGGACATTTTATGAAAAATTCTCAAAAAAAGAGGTATTATTTTTGGAATTTTCATTACTGCTCCTCCTCACACACTTGTTGGAGGACTTTTTTCTAAACTTTGTAAGCAAGTGGTGTGGAGATGTGTGTTTGGTGTTTATGGGCAGTAAGGTTTTACTTCTTTCCTCTAGCCTATTTTTGGATAATTTCTCTTAATGTCCAATATGTGACAAAGCTAAATACTGTATATTGTTGATATATTTGTCCAATATGTGATAGAGCTATATACTGTGATTGATATAGATGTCCAATATGTGGTACAGCTATATACTGTATGTGTTACGTATCGGCTCGTTCAAAAGTAACAAAAGAAAAGAGTGAAGACAACAAGCTTTGTAAGTTTTAAGAAAAATAATTTATTTCCATAGAAAACATGGTGAAAAGGTGAAAATATGAAATAGGACTTACGGTTTGTGAAGAAAATCCAAACATTTATCCTAGAACTGAAAAAATACAAGTCCTATCACTAAATAATTTTAACTGAATCCAGGTTCGAATCTTGATGATGTTCCAAGATGGAGGACGATGACATCAGATGAAGTCTTTACACAAATGTCCAGAATTTCACACTGAACCACAATTTGTACTGTACTATTCCAATTTAGAATGAATTTCACTGAATGTCTTTGTCCTAAACCACTTGTGTAGTTCTCCAGGGAAAAATAAATTATTACTTAAAAAGTAGATGAACTCCTATAGCTGTCATCTATAACAAGACACATCTCGAGCTCTACAGATGTAAAGAAAAATAAACTCTTTCCAGCACAAGACAAACAATACCTTCTTCTCAAGGTATAAAAATGACTCTATTTCACAGGGACCTAAGTGTTTAAAAACTGAATCAAAACGTCATTTCATGCACACGCACGAAGAACGCGTGGTTATTTCATCATCTAACAATCGCAGTTTCACGTGGGTCAGGAAATGACTTGGCAATAACCAATCGTTTTCGTGTAGTGTTTACTCAAATCAACGAACTATGGCATGCAAAAATCGTGCCCATGCAAGTCATATTTACGTTCTAAATAAACACGATGTTTCTTTCAGAAGTATCAGATCCCGTGAACATAATCATCATCATAATAAAATATAATGATACAAACATGAAATAAAAAGAATTCAAATTTTAACACACAAGTAATTAAATTACATGGTCGTAACATATGTGATTGATATAGATGTCCAATATGTGATACAGCTATATACTGTATATGATTGATATAGATGTCCAGTTTGTGGTACATCTGTATACTGTATGTGATTGATGTAGATGTCCAATATGTGGTACAGCTATATACTGTGTGTGCTAAAGTTACATGTGTGCCTATTACCGCATGGGTGAGTATTACATTAAAATCTGGTGTATGTTCATAAAAATAAAATCAACTTACTGAAGCCTTATTATTCAGTAAGAAAGAAAGTAAAACTTCATTAACAGAAATACACTTCTTGTACATGATGGTATTAGAGCCATGATTGGAGTCTTCTTTGCTCCTCTTTTTTGTAAAACAGAGTATTTGACATAAAGTAAATCACATGAAACTACTGTATTATAAGTACAAATTACAACATTTTAGTGAGTACATAACTGCAACAAATTAAGGAAGGAAACTATATTCATGAAAAAATTTGTCTCTAAAATGATATTATAACTTTATTACCATACATACTCCCTTATAAGTAAAGTCAAACTGCAAACAACAACAATCCAGATCTGCTGTAGCATAATGCACTTGCAGATCTGAGTCTATGCTGTTAATTCTATGGATTACTCCTAACAAACTGCACAGACCCCAATATGCTGCCATGTTATGCAATGGCAGATCTGGATCTGTGCAGTTTGCAGCTGGACTCATATTACAAGCAAGTGTGTGTGAATGCGTGATTTGGATTTTTAACATAGCTTTAACAATTTTTCAGTCATATCGCTATGATGTCTGCAGTGTGGCAGTTTATAGTGATGTCTAGCACTGGGGCATCATATTGCAGACATGTAGCATGCTGTCCCACCCAGTCACATTATCCTGACACCAGGCCAAACAGTCCTTACACTAACTTCTTAATGCTGAGCGCATCACAAGGCAGCTGCTAGTACCATTTTTATAAGTCTTTGTTATGATTTGGCCAGGGTTTGAACCTGTGATCTCCCACATCCGAGGCAGATGTTCTAACCACTAGGCCACTGGAGCGGTCTATTACAAGCAAGTTTATACTGTCAGCATCAGTTTTTCAAGAAAACTCTGTTGTTGTTGTTGTTGTTGTAGGGTTTAACGCCATATTTCAGCACAAGATAGGCTATACATGGCAGCCAGTATAACTGGTGGAGGAAGAACCCAGGAAAACCCCGGGAAGAACCACCAACCCACGAGAAGAAAACTCTGTCACAACAGACTGAACTGACTTTATTCACAAAATGTTAACAAGACTTACATCTAGTTATTTACAGCAATTTGTATGTCTTTCATACATAATTTATTCATGTAATTTTTGTAGATGCAGTTGATTTGGATGACATGCACGACAATAGCGTGTATGTTGGCCGCTCACAGGCAGCGTCTGTCAAGTCCACTGATTGTTATGAGCTCGCAGAGAACTCACCAGAAACCACACTAGGCATAAACAACCACAGTCAAATCCAGCCTTCTGTGGAAATAACTTTGACAACTGATTTAGATGAATCCAATGAGAAGTCTTTAAACAGCGGCAGAGTGGATTTGAAACTACCACCACCAGATTATGCAGCAGAAACAAGAGACACATATGATCAGCCATCTGATGACAGAGACGATGTAGTAGTCTGGAACAGTGGACTCCTAGTGGCTGGTGGAGCCCCCTTGGCTGCTAGTGAAGCCAGCCTTCTCTCCAAAGATACTCTGGACGAGCCTCCACAACCAGATGATGAGCCTCCTCAATCAGATGATGAGCTTCCACAATCAGATGATGAGCCTCCACAACCAGATAACCAGTTCATGTTTGAGGATGGTAACTTGCCACAGGTTACTGAAGCAGATTTCAATGAGGGAAATATTTCAGATGAAGAGGAGGAAGAAAAGGAAACTCAGAAATCCAGATCTTCAAGCTCCAGCGCCAGTTCTTTATCTGATAATAACTAAGGAAAGTGGAAAGGGATGATAAAGTCAGCCTTCTGCAGTGTAAACATGACATTATGACAATTGTTGCTTCTTTGAAGGAGACAAATTAGAAAATATGAGGTGGCCAGTCCTATCAGAACATAGTTTTTCTTTTGAGTGGTCTTACAGAGGGAAAGGGGAGGAACCAATGTAACATACATGACTCAAACTTGACAAAATCTTAGCTCAATTTAATACTGTACATTAATTATAAAATGACATACATCAATTATAAAATGCATCACAACACAAGATGAAACAATGATGTAAGAAATAATAACTTTATTCATTTAGCATAATGCACATAAAGAATTCTTAAGTTCCAATTGGCTAACTGATGGTATTTATTTTTGGACAGTGTGCATTTCGCTTTGACTTTGGATACTATAACCTTTAATGGTTATTACACATGTACCAGTAGGTACAATAGCCCTGTGTAGCATTTTATGGCAGGGACATACATTAAGAATCTTTAAATGTCTTCTCCCTTAAGATATATTCTCTTATTGTGTTGTATGGCAGGGACGTGTGATGTACCAAATTTATTATTCCCTAAATGTTCTCTTATAGCTGGCATCAGCAACCTATTAGAACTGTCTGCTCAATTGTTGAGTGCTGCGTGCCAAGTCATATTGGTCCCTTTTAATTTAATTATCATTTTAGTACACCAAAGTTTGTACATTTGTTCAATTTTATATGAAATTACAACACTGATATAAAAATTCCATGACTGTGAGACTCTGATCTGCTACAATGAAAGTGTGCAAGTCACCTGACACACTACACCTATCTGGAGCATGTCCTGGCAGATTAGTCTATCACCTTGTTAATCACTATATGACTACTAGTGATAATAATGCCTTAAAAGTAATTGTTTTCTTTTATCCTATTTAGGTGATATTATCTATTCATAACTTGTCCATTGTTTTTTGTTGTTTGTTGCCTCACTTGCCAAGCATAGAGACATAGGAATCACTATTCCAGGAACATAGTTGTTGTTGTAGGCATCAGCATTGTTTTTGCATTTAGCTCAGTTACTCTAATGCTTGCATGCAGTCATCAAAATTGATGGTTGTATTTATATTGAGGTTACTGCTCATCACATGCTAGGTGTCACAGTGATCTACTTTTTACACTCCAGTGCTTTCATAAAGTTTTTGCATTTAGCTGTTTCACTAACTCTCATGAATATACAGTCCAGAAACTCGATGGGTGCATCTATCTTGCAGAATACTTCTTGCCATTGGCAAAAGTTGATTCAACTGACCTACTTTTCTCATTCTGCTGCCTTTTCAAAGTTTGTGGATTATGCCAACATGGAGTAGGCAATACATGGAATTCCAAAGAATTCTTAGTTTTCTGGCAGAAAATTTTTGTAGGGGAGTGGATCATGAAAATTGATGGTTGTATTTATCATTCAAGTTACTGCTCATCATCAGGCAAGAGGTCACAGTGACCTACTTTGTACACTGCAGGAAAATTTGTATTGGAGGGGCAAGTATTATCAAGTATGGGCATATAATAGGAAAATTTAGGTTAATTATATTTTGATTTTATAATTGGGTCTCTGTGAATCCATGATTTTCATATGATACTAATTTTTGTGAATTTTGCAGTTGCTATAAACCACAAATTCAAAGACCCAATGAACAAAGATCCTTTTGTGGAAACAACAGAACCCCATCCTTAATCAAAGAAAGTATACTGTACTGTAATAGAACTGGAGGCTCTAAAACTTTAATATGATGGGTGGGGGAGGGTGGTTATCTCATGTTGTAAATTAAACATATTATGTAAATGATTATATACTACTGAAATAGTGAATTTGAACACTGTAATGTGACCATAATGTTGAGACTATAACTTAACCCTGAAATCTGCATGCAGTTGTTCATGTTATGTATCTAGTGTGATCGCCAGTCATGTGGTAACAACTGCACTGTCAACAAGTTTAATCTTGTACATCATTAAACACTCATAAAAATCCTGTAGAATCTTACTTTATATGACTTTGTCACACCCTGAAATATGTTTATATAGCTTATATTCCCATCCAAAACCAACATTTGAATAGCACTAAACTTGATGACTTCATCAGCTGACACTACAAAATATACCTGTAGTCAAGATGGACAATGCCAATCTCATCAAAACTGATTCCACACAGTAAATTTATCAAGTTTCACATTTTTATTTAAATTTCGCAAGTTCATTGTAAATGCTGTCCTTCTTTTATACAAGAGTATGTTTTGAACTTTTAATATTGAATTTTCCTTTTTATACTAGTCAATGTATTTTAATGCTGTCAGCATTCATTGGTACTTGTTTACTCTTCACCCAAGCTTAGCAGTCTTGGTTACAACTTAAAAGGCTTTAATGTTTGACAGACAAGACAAAATACAAAATGTTTATATATTTGTTACTGACTGAATATAAACAGACAAGTGATGCTAATTAAATTACACGATAACCCTCAGTTTGTGTCACTGGTCGTAGAATATCTGTTCTGTACTATCTCATCATTTGGCATCCTGGACATGCAATGATTGGTCAGAATTATGTCACATGACTATTTTCACAAGAGTATAAATAGGAGCAAAATTTGAAGACCAGGAGATAGCTGTCAACATTAATTGTGTCCATAGATACAAATCTATACCAAATTACTGTCTTGACGTAGTTACTAAATCACATTAAGAAGCTAATAGATAAAACTAAGACAAGTCAATCAATTTTAATTTCTTTATGATCAAAATGAATGGAAATTACATCTTTAGTACAATAATCAGAATAAATTCAATCAAATTCAATTCACTGCGATAAAATTTTTCCAACCACAAAAATATATGAATTCCAGGTAACAGGAGGAGGATAAAGCTGACACCATGTTCCTCAGACCACTTTTTTGTACTAATCTCAATGCATCTTTTTGTTATGTATCAGCATCATTGTCATTATTAAAATGAATTTTTTGTTACAACACACACCCAGCCATGATGTGTAGACTGAGATCTGTAGCAAATCAATCTACCCTTGAGGAAAACAGCGTATACCCTGATCAACAGGCACTTTTTGTAATGGCAGTTCTGGGTCTTTTTTTCTGAAGTTGAGTTGAACTATACTAGTAGTGGTGTGATGAGCAATAAAAAATAGTCAAAGATTGGTTGGAAAAGTAAAACAAAATGGTGTTTGATTAAAAGTTTCCATAATAAAATATAAATTATAGTTTTATTATTTTAACTGTTTGACTTTTGGTACAAAATATTGCAGGAAATGGAAAACCATGTGCAAACAACATAGCAGATGGCAAACATATAAGAAAAGCATTAAACTTGGGGAAATACAAATAATCTGACCAAGTGTATCAAAATGATAGAGAGAAATTATTTCTAATTAAAATCAATGGTAGACTAGTTATGTTGAACTAAGTATCAATCTATAAATTTTATACGACTCCCCACATGATAGAGTATACAAGTAAATATAATCTATTGAATCTTCAAGTTGAAGTTAGATTGGTCTTCAAATTTTTCTCTTCCATCTTATCGCATATTATTTGTCAATACTTCTGGATTTAAGGAAACATCCTATAACCTCTCAGCATTTGTACACACACTACCCATTTACTGTATATGAATATTCAAACCTTTAAAATGATTAATTCATCAGTGTCCATGAAAGTATTTTCATGTGGCATGCTTTTTAACATTTCTTTTGTCTCCTGGTTTATTAATGGTTGTTGTTGTTGTTGTTGTAGGGTTTAACGCCATTTTTCAGCATACAATGGGCTATACATGGCAGCCAGTATTAATGGTGGAGGAAGAACCCGGGAAAACACTGGAAAGAACCACCAACCCACGAGAAGCTACTGGCAAGCTTTCTCACATATCCACATTGGCTGAATCCGAGACTCAAACCCACGCAGACAGAGGTGAGATGGCAGTGATCCGTAACGGATAGCACTTTAGACCACTTGGGGCCCCAGTTTATTAATGGTTTTGCTGAACGATTTCATACAGTATCACAGTTACATCTTTAAAATATTAGTGCTGTTTAATTACCAGGCCAATGATACTCACAATAGGTGATGAAAGGAAATAAACTGATTATCATGTAAACAGAATCTTTTCTTGTACATGGCAGAACATTTTTGTACTTGCAGTCGATAATGGCTTTGTCATGTACAATTTGCTTTCTGAAAGTTTTGATAAACTTTAATATGTAAAAATGGAATATCAGCAAATCATTTTAATCAATCTTTCTCAATAATATGATTTTGGATTTCGGGATTAAATATGAGGTGGAGTTGGGTGGGGGCAAATATGGAGTTATAAGTTTTAGTTTTCAAATAATGCCGCTTTGAGGTTTCTGATAACTTGTGTATGTATATGTGTATGTAAATACATCCAACTTATTAAAAGTGGAATTTAAGGACAAAAGAAAATTCTATATTTCCTTACAATTGGTCAACAGACATCATTTATCATTAGTCATTGTGTTCCATAGTTAACACTTTTACAATTTCAGCAAGCTTAAAATAAAGAATTTTGCATTTTTTAGCATTACTCATTTTACATTTATACATGTTTTTTGTAGGTACACTTTTCACTGTTTAACAAATTGATTTCTTTGCTTTATTTCATTTTCATACTTTGTATTATATTTTATCCAGGTTCTAAACCAAACGGTAAAATTTTCTGCATTCTTAATTATTTCGGGGTGCGTATGCAATACATTATAGATCATGGTAAACTTTTTTATCTGAGGAAATGATGAGATTAAAACATGTTCATCTTTAAAGATAGTTTGTTATGAATTTATTGCATAAATTGTTTTGAAACACCTTTTTCACTTCCAGCTTAATTAAATTTACTTTAAAATACAGTGAGACCACATGAATATGGACAATTATGATCCAATCAATACTAATTGACAGGCAATCCAGATAAATGAATATCTTCAAAACAGAGGAAATATAATCCCAGAAATAGTCATATGGATTCTGATAAATTCTGGGTATGTATACTACTATGCACTATTTACTAGTTTTACTGGGGATTTTTTTCTTACTTGACCTAGATGTAATTAAGTGAAGATAGAACTTGAAAATATGCCTATTAAAATTAAAGCACATGCATAGTGCTTTATCTAAGCTAATCTGTCGTATGCATAGAGCTTTGATCCAAGCTGATCTGTCACATGCATAGTGCTTTGATCTAAGCTGATCAGTCACATGCATAGTGCTTTGATCACAGTTGTCATATGCACAATACTTTGATCTAATCAGTTGTATGCATAGTGCTTTGATCCAAGCTAATCTGTCATATGTATAGTTCTTTGATCTAAGCTGATCTGTCATGTTAAGTGCTTTGATCCAAGCTAATGTCATATGCATTGTGCTTTGATCTAAGCTGATCTGTCATATGCAGTGCTTTGGTCCAAGCTAATGTCATATGCATTGTGCTTTGATCTAAGCTGATCGATCATAGTTCAATAAATATACATTTATACCAACAACAGTACAATAAACAGTACAACATACACCTATCATGTGGTAAATAGTATTATCATACTTCTGTGTAGAATCTTCTTTCTTTGGTTGGATAGTTGGATACTGAAAGATGTAGTACCTGTTTAACTTATGTACTATGTCATTGTTGCTAAGTGATGTTGCCTAGCAATACCAAATGATGTGCCTATTAGTATCTTCCCTGGCTCAAATACAAGCCATCCACACAATCTGGTAAAGGTAAAAGGACACAAAACTCGTTATTCTACTGAAACTGTTTTCTGCTTTGTCTCAACGCCCTTGGCATCTGACCCCAAAATTGACACATGCCTTTCTGCTCTCTCAAATGCAAGCCATCCATAAAGTTTGGTCATGGTTTGTGGCGTAGGACTCGAGTTATTTTGTGAAAACCATTTTCCATCTTGGAGCTCCTCTGACCTTTTAATGACAAAATCAGTAGTTGTATTCCAGGTCTCAAATGTCCTGTACAAGTTGTGTCAAGGCATGTGGTACTGAACATAATTAGCTCTATTGGTCAGCTTATAGGATGGCCTGTTGTTTGTCATATGTCCATCATTATTAGCACATCACTACTCAAGAGACCATACCAGCTTGTTACTGCTACTCTTTCTAAATGGAAAGTCATATCAACATGGAGTTTTCACCAGAAGACTTCTTAACATGTCTACTTATTTTTAAACGAAAATAAATCCACTTGGCCACCACAGCAGCCAGCTTGAAATCTTGTATAGCTTTTCCACCTGAATGGATGGTCTTATCAACATGGGGTTTTCACTAAAAGACTTATGATGCCTAGTTGGTCCTAAATGAAAATGGTGCCAATCTAACATCCAATATGGCCACCACAGTAATAACCTTGAAAATCTTGTTATTTCTACTGCTTTTGAACAGAATGTCATATCAGCATATGGTCTACACCAGATGACTTCTTATGGTGTCTTCTTCGTATTAAATAAAAATTATCTGATATCCAATATTGCCACCAAAGTGACCATTTTGAAAATCTCATTGCTACTCCTCCTTGATTGGAAGTCACATCAACATCAACATGGGGTTTTCACTTCTTATGATGTCTAGATGGCACTCAATGAAAATGGTGCCAATCTGACATCCAATATTGCCACCACGGCAGCCACCTTGAAAATCCTTTTTGCTACTCCAAATTGAAAAGTCGTATCGACATGGGTTTTAACCAGAAGACTGATTATGATATCTAGGTGGTCATGAATGAAAGGATGCTGATCTCAGCTCAGATATAGCCATCATAATGAACATTTTGAAAATCTTTTCATTAATTATCTGAATGAAAGGTAATATCAACATGGGTTTTCCACCAAAATTCCACTCAATGTTGTCTAGTTTTTCCTAAATGAAATGATCTGAAGTTGAATGTGGCTACTTAGAATACTGGAGATGTTTTCAACACTCAGCAGTTGTTGTTGTTGTGGGGCTTAATGCCATTTTTCAGCACACGATAGGCTATACATGATGGCCAGAATTAATGGTGGAGGAAGAAACCGGGAAATCCACGCAGACAGAGGTGAGATGGCAGTGATTCGTAACGAAGAGCGCTTTAAACCACTCGGCCACTCGGGACCCCACACTCAGCAGTTAAAACATTTGGTCAATATATTTGACACTCAAGTAAAGTCTTTGTCTTCTTTCAGTTCCTGTGACCTTTCACCTATTGAGCCTGAAATTGATTGGACTTTTTCTACAGTGGCTGCATGAGGGTTAAAGGTGCTTGGTAATGTTCCTCAGTGATGCCCTAACTGAGGTGCCAACCGCTCCAGTGGCTTTAGTGGTTAGAACATCCACCTCAGATATGGGAGATTGTGGGTTCGAACTCTGACTGAGTCATACCAAAGACTTATAAATATGGTATTAGCAGATGTCTTACTAGGCGCTCAGCATTAAGTGGTTAGTGTTAGAACTGATCGGTCTGGTGTCAGGATAATGTGACTGGGTGGGACATGATGCTAAATGTCTGTGCCATTATGCCCTAATGGCAGACATCACTATAAACTGCCACACTGCAGATATTATAACGATATGACTGAAAAATTGTCAAAGCTACATTAAAAATCCAAATCACACACACACACTGAGGTGTCAGTGTTCTATAGTAGCATCCCTTTTTTGTTACAGAGAACATTTTATGTCATTTGTCAACCTTGCCTCCGCCTCCTATGTTTTGTGAAGAACTGTGCCTTTTGTACTAAGGTGGTGAAATTCTATGAAAATTTCAGATGCCCCAAAAAAATAACAAAAAACACCTCATGATGGCACCACCTTCACCTGGTATCCTGAGGGCAATTCCCCATTCCCAACCTCAACCTCACACTGCCACTGGTTTCTTCCTCATCTTAAGTCCCCCACCATTTACAGTTTTGGAAACTGCAGATATTGGAGAAATCAAGTTATTGGCCAGAAACAAAATATGATACAAAGAGATTGACAGACATAACATATGCTCCACCTTACAGCAGGAAAATAAAAACATTAGACTGAAACTATTCTTTATAGGGTTTGGTTTTCACTTGTTTCTGTATTTTTCTGAATGAATATAAACTCTTCCACATGGATAAATGAGATTGTATCTGCAGTAAACATGCTAATTTTACCTATAATAACCTTGCTATATAATTTAAACTAGAGCTATTAGTGATGGGTGTATCACAAAGGTCATTAGCTAAAATATGATCGACAAGGCCTTAAACAAACAGAAAAAAACGTGTTGGGAAACCAAAGTTAGGAGAATGGGCATTCAAGGTAAATAACTTCTAACTGATGAGGAATGATAAAAATTCATTCAAGTTCTCATCAGTATGAAGGTGCATGATAAATGTGGGCTAAAATCCAACATTCTTTAGCAATACAATGCTGTGGATAGCAAAAAGGGGGGGGGGGTGAATCAGGGGCCATACTCTTCTAAATGATATTGTGCAACATTGCAAATGAAACTCATTCATGGTTTCATTAATATAAAACTGCATACCAAATTTAAATCCTGCAACCCTTGTTAAAGTAAAGCTGCAGAAACCAAAAAACGGAGGTTGACTTTGGGCCATAACCCCAGTATATTTATGTTGTGAAATCCTAGATATCAAACTAATTCACAGATTTCTCAGTTTAAAGGTACATCCCAAATTTGGTTGAGATCCAAGAATTGTGAGAAAAATTATGCAGCAGAAAGCCAAGGTTGAATGATAGGAAATTGGGAGCCATTAACTTGTGAAAAAAATGTCATGGAATGCTGGAAACTGAACCTTTTCAAGGTCTCTGCAATACAATGCGGCAGACCAGACTTGTCTGAATTCCAACAAACCCTGGTAAAGTTATCCTAAAGAAATCTAAGTTAGGAGGGCAGGCAGTTAGAAGAATAATGTCTCTATCTGACATGGAATACTGGAGATCTAACACATTCAAGATTTTATCAATATATGGCTGCATGCCAAATTTGTTTGAAATCCAACAATCCTTGTTAAAGTTCACCTGCAGAAACAGAAGTTAGGTGGACCAGCAATCAGGGTCCATAACTCCTCCAATGAATTAAACAATCGGCTGAAAAGTGAAGTTTGAGATTTCATTGATATAAAGCAACATACTAAATTTAATAGTAACAAAGTTTCAGATGAATACAGCAAACTATGTCAAAAATTTAGAATTTTAACACGGACTATCATACTGTGACTGCTGGAAAAGGAATACCATATGTACTTGATTATAAGTCAAGTCAAACCGCAAACAACAAAGATCCTGAGCTGCTATAGCATTTTGCACCTGCAGCCCATGGTCTACTCCAAACAAACTGCACAGCCCCAGATCTGCCTGTGCATTATGCGTACAGATGGTACATCTTTCTTACCTTTCAAAGCCAAGACAAAAACATTGGACATGGTGCAAAGTCTTCTCTATAGATGAGCCCATTCAAATTAAAAATAATTTTGTCTGGTATTCACCGTCTTCCTCTGATCTTATGCAACAAACTTTGGCCAATAAGATCGCTTTGATGTTTTGAACACGTACCATCCAAGAAAAACACAAAAACTTTATTTTTTACAGACAAGCTTAAGACAAAACTCATTTAACAAACTTTGCTTTTATTCTTTTTCCAACATTCATGTATACATGGAGAAATTAATTCTCTATACTTTAAATTCATATTAAGAGATGGAAGGAATTGTTATTTCCTGTGAGAACGATTCTTCACATTGGCTGTGGAATAGAAATGAACACCAATCCTTTTTGTTCTCTGCTCCCTCTCAAGGCGACGTCTCTGTGGATTAAAGAAAATGATGCTGAATCAAATTTCTCTTTAAAAAAAGTTTATAATAACTTTAACTCTAAAAAGCAAATTCCAGGAACTGATGTCTCCTCTTGGAAGTAGAGGAGTATAGTTATGTAAAGGAAAGGTATAGGTAATGTTACACGTAGGCTCGTACAAAAGTATCAAAAGAAAAGAGTGAAGTCAACATGCTTTGTAAATTTAACAAAACAATTTATTTCCCTAGAAAACAAGGTAAAAATATGAAATAGGACTTACGGTTTGTGAATATAATCCAAAAATTAATCCTAGAATTCAAAAATATAAGTCCTATCACTAAAAGTTCTAACTGAATTCATGTTCGAATCTCGATGACATTCCAATATGGAAGGCGATGACGTCCTCTATAACCAGTTTGTGTTGATGTGTCAACAGTTCCTTGTTGAGTCACCAAGAATATAATTCCAGCTTTTGAATTCCGAATAATTTAGTAAATGTCTTTGTCCAAGAATTTCGATGAAAAATAGTATTTTCCAGGGTGAATAAATTATTTTAAATCAGAAAATCAACTCAAATGGCAACAACAAGATAAATACCTTGAGCCAAAAGATATATATTTACGACTGATCAAATCCACTAGAAAATGTTTAAACCTGCAATTTTAGATCACATGATGGCTCACGTGGTCACTTAACTTGAACAGTGCAGTAAAAAAAATGCCAACTTGCACATAGGCCAGAATAGCCCTATCTAATAATCAGATCTCCACACTGGAAATAAATTAAAAATATAAAACTGTTTACAACAGACTAACACGTGGGCTGAACATGACCTTGGTAATGACCAATCATTTTCATTCAATGTTTACAAAATCGGAACCAAGGTCAAGAACTAGGTTAACTAAAAATAAAATGTAGAAATCGAACTGTGTTGTTATCAGGTCAAAAGAGAAAACTGAACCTTCTGAAAAAAGTCAAATCCTGTGAATAAAGTTATCATTACAATAACGTAATGAAACAAAAATAAAATAAAAGAGAATTTAAACCTAACACACAAGTAATTTAATTACATATACGTAACAGTAACAATGGTAATACTGTACATTTTTTTAAAGTATATTTATAAATAAGGAGATAGAACACTGACCCAGTTCAGGTCTCATCAAAATAAAGCTGCATAAAAAAATGTGGTTCCAGCATTAAGTGGCTGTAATGCCACTACGTGGGGACAAAGACAGCTGTAAACTGAATTCCACTTAATTTACATCAGTACATAGTTGCACATAAAATTTTCTTGAAATTCAATAATAATTCAATGCACTATGCATGGAGACAAAAGTGGGTGGGTCCAACAAGGATCTGCAGCTGCAAAATGATGATGCAGATCCAACAATGAAAAATGACCCTACACTGAGGTGTCATCAACACAAAGCTAACACCAAATCTGCTTGAAATCCAATAGGAATTAAGTGAACTAATTATAGAAAGGAAAGTGGACAAGTCCAATCCTTAGAGATCATTACTCTGCTCAAAGGAAAGTGGACGAGTCCAATCCTCAGAGATCATTACTCTGCTGAAAGGAAAGTGGACGAGTCCAATTCTCAGGGATCATTACTCTGCTGAAAGCTGCTGCTGCATGCTGAAAATGTAGTCACAAATGATGAAACCTAACTGTGGATTTGCTGATTTCAAGTTGCTTCCTAAATTTGTCATTGTGTAGAAATAAAAGTGGGCGGGTATGACAATCAGGAGCCATAACTTTGCATAATGACATAAACTGCTGACAAATGAATATGACATCCAATTGCTATGCAGTAAGGAAAGTGAAAAAAATGGGTACAACAGCATCTGGGTTAACATTTGTAAATAATGATGCAAAGTGCTGATAGTCCAATACAGTCATGAAATCCATTCAGAAATAAAGGAGTAAAGATGTTACTATGCAGAAATCCAAATGGTCTATGAATCAGAGATAATAACTCCATTAAAAGGCAATGTAGAATGCTGACAATAAAACCCAGCCAAGGTCTCAGGTAAATCAAGCATGCATACCAAATTAAAATCAAATAATAATCAAGGGAGTTATTATCTGGAAATGAGAGTGAGTGGGTCTGACAATTGGGCTGTAACTCCACTAAATGATGACAAGGAATGCTGACAATCCAACTCTACCCATTTATCATGAAATCAAGTTGCATACAAAAAAAATTTGGTTGAAATGAAGAAATGATCAAGGGAACTACTGTATGAGAGGGGCTATAACTCTGGTAAACAGAATACTGACAACAAAGCTTGGTCAAGGTCTTATAAACATCAAGCTGTAGTGCAAATCTGGTTGAAATACAATAATAATAAATGTCATTGTGTAGAAATGAAAGTGGGTGTGTCAGACAATTAGGGGCTATAATTCTGATAAATGAAAGTGGGTGCCAGACAATTAGGGGCTATAACTCTGATAAATGAAAGTGGGTATGTCAATTAGAGGCTATAACTCTGATAAATGAAAATTTGAAAGACTGACAAAACATATAAGAGAGTTTTTGTGAGGAAACAAAAGTGGGGCTGATACTTGGATGGAACGATGGAATGATGAATGGACAGACTGGTCTAACTTAAGATTCCTAATTTTCTACAAAATGCAGGGCACAAAAATAATAGTATTTATGCAGAGAGTAATTGCTAGAAAGGAGGGGACCATGTACCAGCAGCTGAAAGTTATATTTACTTAAAATAAAAATCCACATTCTGCAGATCAATATGTCTGTAGTACTGTTAGGTTCACACTAAAATATTTCCATTAGTAGCAAAAATTATGTCAGTAATCTAAACTGTGTTCATAATCACAATATGTGACTATTTTACAATGGATAAAAAAAGTAAAAAGCAGTAGCCAAAAAGGTCATGTCAAAAAATTTAGTAGCCATCTGGAAAACTTTAGTAGCCATCTAGAAAACTTTAGTATCCATCTGAAAACTTTAGTATCCATCTAGAAAACTTTAGTATCCATCTGGAAACTTTAGCATTCATCTGGAAAAATTGGAAGCTAATGATTATTTTAGCTACCACTAATGGGAACATAGGTACTAAAACTGAATGTGCACACTGTAATTATGAAATCTAACATGTACAGTATAATTACAATATCGAACATGTGGAGTGTAATTATGAAATTGAACAAGTACAGAGTAATTAACAAGTATGTAATTATGAGTATTCAATATATTATTGAATTATTCCAAGTCATTCTTGCAAGAAACATGGGAAAAGTAGCAACATTCGGTTTCACTTGTAATAAACATCGCAGTCATGTAACATTTATTTCATTAATATTGCAAACATTTTGTAGTCTTCTTGATCCATATATACCATGTTCATAATACATGCCAATGAAAATTGACATTTTTGCAGCATGGGCCAATATGCTATGTTGCTTGGTGCCCTAATGCCAGTTGTTGTGAATGTCAAAACTGTGAAGAACAGACAGAGAGATACACAGACAGATTAACAGAGAGAGGTTATCAGAATATTGCAAGATATTTTTTATACACATATGAATAATTATGTCCCTTTTACCTCTTTACTGGTCAGTTTTCTGCTGGGTTCCTGATCATCATCACTCTCCCCCTCCCATGCTCTGGATCTCCTCTTCCGTCCCACTGCTTTCTGACTACCTGGTGGGGTCACCTCTACACACACTACTTTCTCCATGTCCTCTAGATAATACATGGTGCCAGTTCCAGCGGTGGCTGTCAGGAAAACATAAAATGGTAATTCATTATTTTGGATAGAACTTTTTTTTCTCTCTTTAGTAGGTAGTTTGTCATGCTTCTCACATGTATATCAAAAGTTGGAGTCCAGAACTCAAGCCCTGAAAAAGTTGGAGTCTCAGATGAATAATTCCCAATTCTACAATCAGGATTGCTGGATTGGATGTGTTGGATTTTTTTTAAACGTAGCTTTAACAGTTTTTCAGTCATATCGCTACGATGTCTGCACTGTGGCAGTTTATAGTGATGTCTAGCACTGAGGCATCATGCTGCAGACATGCAGCATGATGTCCCACTTAGTCACATTATCCTGACACCAGGTGGACCAGTCCTAACACTAACCTCTTAACGCTGAGTGCCAAGCGAGGCAGCTGTTAGTACCATTTTTGTAAGTCTTTGGTATGACTCGGCTGGAGCTCGAACCCACGACCTCCTGCATCCGAGGCGGACACTCTAACCACTAGGCCATCGGAGCGGTCCAATCAGGATTGCAATGAATAAGTATTTAGCTGTGAAATGTTATTTTGCTGAAAACATATTATATTGCACAAAAGTAAAAAAGGTACAAGTCCATCGTTAGCATTCTTATTCAGTCTATTTTACTCATAACTTAACAGTGTTTTAATGAATATTTCATTTTTCTCTCATTCTTTTCTGTTCAAATGAATTTTAAATTATTTATTTGTGCAAGATATTTCTTTCCCATATCAAGTCATTCCTGTCATCAATCCAGCTCTGAAAAGATGTCACATTAATGGTACCATGACTATCTAATTCAGCAGACAACTTGTCAAAAACTTGAACTTTCCGACACCAAATTTGTAGTTTAAACTGAAATAAATCTCCATCTGAAATAGCTGACTTCATTTGGCAATTCTGGCAATCACTAAAACAAATGTAAAATACATATCAATTTATATGCATTGTTGAAAATGAACACAGACAACTTGCTGGCTGAAAAATTTGTCTAAGTATCATTTTCATATAAATGTACAATATACTTTTTGTTCGGATAGTGTTTAATTATATGGTCTAAAAATCCTCTTAATTTTTCATCTTTTTGTATGTAATTAAACTGGAAAATTGCAGACTATTCATAGAGAGCATAACTAGGTGATAACTGTGATATAATGTACATTTAGTGAATTCTGCAACAATTCTATGCATTCTTGGGATACACATTGGAGTCTTTTTATGCATCCACACCAAAAATATGCATTTTTTAAAGATGCAAATTGCAGCTACATTTAGAACCCTGCCCTTATATGACACTGATACCACTACTTCAGGAACAATAATGTGAACATCTTTGTATTTTTGGAAATCATATACATAAAAGCATTGTTTGCTGACCTGACATGGGGTTCTGTAAACCCTTGTGTTTACTAATTAGAATGGTGCTTCAGTATCTCAAAAAGAAAATCTGATGTAAAGAATCAGTGATATCATCATGCTTACTCTAGAACATATTAAATACAGGCAACAACCAATATCATAAAACTGACTTCTAGATTATGTTATGTATAATTAATTTAACTGTTTGTCTGTTAGTTTTAATTTTTTTTTTATTTCATTACATGTTATTGTAATGTAACATTGTTTGCTGGACTTGACCTTGTCCAAAATTGAGTTCATTTCTGCTTGACCTGATTGACTTTTTAAAAACTTTTTTTTTTATTTCATTTATGTAAACAAGTAATAATAGCTTCATTATTCTCTATGTGTATGAGCTTATTAACCAAATTATTATTCAGGTAAACAAAGGAATAAATAAGTTGATCAGGGTCAGGGTTTTGGAGATTCCCATGTGAATTTTACAGGTTATTATGTTGTAAATAAACAAGGCTCATTAAACCATTCTAGAATGTTAGTTTCCCTTATGTAATGGTTGTTTTTAGAAAATGCTAATTGTAACCTTGAGGTCAAGCAGAGAACTATGTTGTCTTGTGACTGAGGATTTTACCAGTTGTGCTTTAACATCTAGCACTTTAAGATGTATTATGTTGTGACCAGTTTGAGCTGAATTTTATTTTCTTTAAATTACTGAATTCAAGTGATTATTTTCTCTGGAAATAAAAGTGCTCTAATAAAATTCTTGGATAAAGATATTCATTGGAATGTATACTGAATTCAAACCTTGAATAATATTTCTGTGATTCAACAAGAGACTGCTGGCACATCAGCACTTTGCAGACCATAACAGACACATCATTGCTTTCAATTTTGGATCTCTTTGGGACTTGAACTGAGTTTTATTCGGGACTTTTTATTACTAGGACTTGTGTCTTTAATTCTTGGATTATTTTTGGATTTAATTTGCAATACCGTAAGTATTTTTTCTCATTTTTCACTTTGTATTCTAGGGAAATAAATTATTTGTTAAATTTTACAAAGCCTGTTGTCTTTACTCTTTTCCGTTACTTATTTTAAGAGCATACTCATAACAATTATGCATTAAAGACAACAATCAACAACATCAAGCTGACTTCTAGAATATTAATTATAGGCAACAACATCATCAAGATGACTTCTAGAACACATGCATTACTAGTCTGATTTCCTCTGACCCTTGCCACCCCATTTTTGATATTTGGATATTTATGTTGGGGTGTAGGGTCAAAGTCCACTGCCTATCGAAAATTTGGAAGTCACCGACACCATTTGGTGTCAGCATAGGGTAGCTGCATGACCTGCAGGTAACAGTGCATGAAAAGTAAATACAAAACCTTATAAAAGTAACTCAAGTGTGAAATATAGGTCAAACTATCACGAAATTGTGTACATGTATTCTTTACATATTATTTGGAATAGAATGTACTCGGGGTTTTGTTTCTGTTTACAGCATTACCTGGGGGTGGTTTATCTATATCATACATTATTTTGAAGTAGTGAGTTAGGTTCACTCTATGCTGCACAAGTACTTACAATGGGAAAACTGATATACCTTGAGTGCACAAGTCGTATATTGCAACATTGGCTGTGTACATATAGGCTCATGGTAGAGTCAAACATTACATTATGGAAAGTCTTGTAAGTAAGTGTTCCACTTTACGACACGATATCTCCAGCTGTGGAGTTATGTGAATTGTGAAATTATTTTCCTATTTGTATTACAGGTAAGGATTGTTTCATTCTAATATTTATTCTGTATTTCAGGTAGTTCCAACGTGTCATATAATGCAATGTTATTAGGTTTATTATAGTCTGTTTTCTAGTTTACCAGTATGTAACTGGACAGAATAATTACATTCACATAAATGTTCCATTGATTAAAGGGATGAATGTTACTCCATGTTTTGTAAGATTCTCATCAGATACAGGTTCCCTTATGAACCTGATTATAATAACCTTGTACAGTGGTCCCGATAATACGATTTTTATAAAATAATCAACTCAATTTGCATCACATACATCATTACATGTTATACATGACCGTGTCATAGATATTACACGGGTTTAGATGTTGTATTTTCAGCTGTGAAAAGGGGTGTAGAGCTGAAAGGAGTGATGGAGTGATAGAGCTATGCTGTATCTTTGTGTCTGCACTATACTGAAGGTGTTGTTTTAGCTGTGGTGCTGATTTGGGTTAGTATATACCAGGGATCTAGATAACGTGGCCAGCAAAGCTGTATCCTGTGGCCGGCAAAATGATTTGCATCACAAGGTGTCATGGGAGATAACAAAGGTGGTGAAGCCCTTGGGCCATCAAAAATGCCCTCATGTTGCCCTCAAGGTGGTTTGAGTTTGAGACCCCCTGGTATATATCCAGTGTGCTGCTGTCAGTGGTGACATTGGCCCAGAAGAAGATAATGGTTACCTCGTGGTGGGGGACCAAGGCTTCAGGACCAACAGGTCTGCAGGGAATAAGAAGTTCTAAGGATCCTTAGGCAGACTGGAAGGGACGAACCATTCGTGGTGGTTCCTTTACCATCCGGCAGAGCATCAGGGCTGAAATACCTTGTGGTGATGAATTGGATGCCGCAAGATACATCCCAATTTGTACAAATCATTTATCACTATTTGAGTGAAAACTTGTTACAGATGTACAAATCAAATGAGTGAAAATTTTGTCATTGTTTATGTGATTCATTTGATCATTATTTGAGGGAAATAACTTTGTTTGAACAGTCATTAATCTGTTTCTTTTTGCGTTTAATTTTTTGTTCAATATCAGTTCATTTTTTTTTTAAATTGCAATTCATTACAGCTAGGAATTGTATTATTTTTATCACTTTTTTAACTCAGTGTGCATCATTGTGCTAAACATCCAATATTTGGATTTGTTGCGCATGAATGTCGTATATGGTTTTTCTACCTTTTAAATCATTTAAAAATAAACATCACATTATCGTTACCATTCTTAGCATTTTCATTATGATCTGAACCCAACCTGGTTCATCTTGCTGCATTTAACCATCTTTTAATTAAGAGGTTTTAGACTCATCAAAAGGAATCCACATACAAAGTTGCATTAACCTGAATGAACATGTGCATGAGAAACATTATTACAGAATGTAACTGTGGTGTGAAGGAGAGAAGCCACAAGGGTAAATATGTTATATATATATATATATATATATATATATATATATATATATATATGACACTGCAGAATACAATTCATATTAAGCCAAAACTATCAGTCATTATTTAACTGTGTTATTTTACAGACCTTTTACACAAGAGCCAGTTGACATTTCTCTACTGTCAGTCTCAACAACAAACTTGCCACTTGAGGTTGATAAAACATCAGGGGTCTCTCTGGAGGTATTCTTATTGTAACGCTTCTTTGTGCTGCCATTACTACTAACATATGACTTGTCTGCTTGCTTAGCTTCATCCTTTTCTGAGTCTTTTTCCAATGAATCTTCAACTATTTTCTTCACTCTGAAGTCACTTACTTCATTTTCTCGAGGTTTCATATTTCTTTGTTTCTTATTTTGTTTATGACAAGTGCCTGTCACTTTGATATTGGTTAAGTCATTATCTTCCAAATCATTCGTTTCTTTTTTCATGCTACTGTCTTTCAATTCATTTGCAACGTGCTTCTCAATCCTTTGTTTCTTCTTTCGCCTGTTACTATCACTAGCCTGGATACTAATTTCATTTTTTATCTCTATTTTATTAACAACATTAACTGTCTGATCAGCACCGCCATTAGAAAGTTCAGGCATATCCTTTCCTATGGACTCTTCTGTATTAATAGCATGTTCTAACAACTCGCTTTCTTCTAGCTCTTCCACGTCCTGATCATTCACATCATCTGCGTCATCATTATCTGACAAATCACTTGTGTCAGTTGCACTGCATTCTGTTGTATCAGAAATCACCACATCCTGAATGTCATCTCCCTCATACTCTGGTCCTACCTTGATTTTTACCAGATTTTGTGAAACATGTGGTTTTTGTGTTTCTGGAAGCTTGTTATTTGATGCTTGCTGTTCAGCATCTTCATCCTTCTTTGCTTCAATCTGCAATTATGAAAACAAACACAAAATGTTTATACATTAAATTACATGTAGGAAATATACAGATATGTTTTCCAGTTAGTTGTCATGAATGTTTTTCGAGTTCTACAATATGGTGTAACCCTCTCTACACCGACAGAGTTCTTCACATTGAATGTACCTTAATGCACAACTCACTATCATGATAAGATACTCCAAACCAAGAATCTGTCATAATGACACATCACTGCCTTAATCAATAAACCATTTCCATCACCATCTGCCACCACCTTACACCCTCCCCCATTCCCTGCTACTGGTGTGCTCATTACAACACTCTACATCTGTGTTTCCTATAATACCCCAGGTATAAGCATAGGATTCATGATTTGCAAGATGGGTGATTAGAGAAAAAGCTGAAAACTGAAGCAAATGTCCTAATATAGTATACTATATATATTTTATATAACACTCAAAATAAATGTTACATGTTTTTCTTGACCAAAATAACTGAAATAAGCTAATCTGCTGAAATTTTTCATGTCCAAATTTGACAGTATACACATAGACATAATGCATGCAAACGAAGATAGACATATTTACACAATATTGACAGTACACACACAGACACAATGCATGCAAACAAAGATAAGACATATTTACACAATATCTACTCTTTCACTGAACAGCCTGTAGAGAAATAATGAAATTAAATGAACTACTTTTCAGTATATGGATATAACTGATCTACATATGTCAAACTGTCATTACTTCCAAGTTCTTCTTTTGTAAAAGGAACACATCTCTTAGGAATATATCACTTACATGTATAAAATGCTTGTTACAGGCAACATATCATATGAAGATGTGAAGTCCATTTTCAAGATGGCAATGATGAGAAAAAAACCCCATGAAAGACATGTCTGTATCTATGAGACAATGTACACACCAAACTGCATCAGAATATGTTAATGCATCCCGAGTTAAGCTATCTACAAGGATCTGCCATAAGGGAGACTCAATACTGATCATTAAAGGGCAATAACTGTGCCGAAACTGGACCAGTAAAAATGAAACATTCAAAATATTATTTGCAAAATACATACCTCTTCATTCTGCTCAGATCCAGGTGGTCGAACAAAGTATGGAATCTTACCCCTCTGCCAGTCATTCAGTACCATCTTAGCCGTGGTGCTGAAATCTGGTTCTCCTTTCTTCTCATGAAATGAAAGTACAACTTTATGATCACATGTGGTGATGCCATGATGTAAATATGGTCACTATAACTGCGAACAATTAACCAAACAATTATTTTCACTGTTTTAACACTTGAACCACATTTTAAAGCATTAGGTATTTCATTTTTCAAGGCAGAAAATGTAATTATTGGTGACTTTTAAAAAATTTAATGCACTGATGCATTAACTGACAATAGTAAACTTGAGCAAAAATGGGAGGTTACTGTTAGTATGGTTACAACATTGTGTTAATGCTCAATGCTTATCACTGTCTGATGAAATTGTATATATTTGAAATAGGTAGAAATGATAAGAAAACAAAGGAAAATTAATTACATTAAATGACAGGTCATTAAAAAATTTGTATCAAGACTTACAGTCATTACAGTAAGCCGGGTGAGATATACATGAATTTGTATGTTACTGTTTCACTTATATTAGCATGATGAGATGTGCATGAATCTGTACATGTTATTGTCTCACCATAGTAAAACATTGAAATCTGTTATTGTCTCACCTATATAAGCATGGTGAGATATGCATGAATCTGTACTTGTCTCACCATAGTAAAACATGAAGAAATCTATATGCGTTATTGTCTCACCTATGTTAAGTATGGTAAGGCATAAGAATCTTTGTTACTGTCCAACCACTGTATGAATCTGTATGTGTTATTGTCTCACCTATATTGGCAAAGATGTGTGAATCTGCATGTGGCAATGTCTCACCTATGTAAGCACAGTAAGAAATGAATCAATCTGTGTTATTGTCTCACCTATGCAAGAATGGTAAGATGTGTATGACTGCATGTGTTATTGTCTCACCTATATAGCATGGTAAGACATGAATCAATCTGTGTTACTGTCTCACCTGTGTAAGCATGGTAAGATGTGTATGACTGCATGTGTTAGTGTCTCACCTATATAGCATAGTAAGACCCGAATCAATCTGTGTGCTATTGTTTCACCTGTGTAAACATGGTAAGATGAGTATGACTGCATGTGTTACTGTCTCACCTATATAGCATGGTAAGACCTTAATCAATCTGTGTGTTATTGTCTCACCTATGCAAGAATGGTAAGATGTGTATGACTGCATGTGTTACTGTCTCACCTATATAGCATGGTAAGACCTGAATCAATCTGTGTGTTGTTTCACCTGTGTAAGCATGGTAAGATGTGTATGACTGCATGTGTTACTGTCTCACCTATATAGCATGGTAAGACCTGACTCAATCTGTGTGTTATTGTTTCACCTGTGTAAGAATGGTAAGATGTGTATGACTGCACGTGTTACTGTCTCACCTATATAGCATGGTAAGACCTGAATCAATCTGTGTGTTATTGTTTCACCTATGTAAGAACGGTAAGATGTGTATGACTGCATGTGTTACTGTCTCACCTATATAGCATGGGAAGACATGAATCAATCTGTGTGTTATTGTCTCACCTATGTAAGAATGGTAAGATTTGTAAGAATCGGTACATGTTATTGTCTCATCATATAAGATATATGCACTATTTCAGCCAGGTGTCAGAAAAAAGGGAGCTAATTTGCCCCTTTTCATTTTAAAAAAGTGGACACTTGAGTAATCATAATGGGCCCACTTCATGACTAAATCAGATACCACTCATAAATTCAAATCAATAACCTTCTTTACTTTAAGATGCCTCTAGCTACACTCTAACAACACAGGTGAAGTCAAGTCTTCAATTTTATACTCCTCTGCCAATATGGTCAATAATTTCAGCTTTCAAATGATTACTTTGGGGTGTGATATTTTCCGGTGTTGTTCTATCATTTAGAATTAAATTCTTCATTTAAAGTTTTACTTTCTGTTTGACTTTCATCTCAGCTATTGTGGCTTTTACCAGCTTGTTCACTAGAGATCTGTCGTCATTTTATCCCTTTCAAGGTTTCAGAGTGATACTGGGGTAAAGAAATCAGCTATTCATCATTCCATATCCACCTCTTAGCAGAACTTAACTGCCTTTACAAATGTTAAATAGCACAACATCAAGGTGGTATCATGTGACTGGAAGCATGAGTTTAAGAAAATCATAGCAAGTACATGTTATTCTACTAGTCAGAAAATGTTTAAAAATTGGGATGGAATTTACCCCAGTGTGGTTCATATTTTTGACTATTACAGTTTGGGGTTACTGCCTTCCCTATATAGGCATCGCTGCATGTGATGCACTATGTATGTTGTTCCAAGATTAAATCTTGCTGCAGGGGTTACCACACCTAGAAACATCTGTGAATGTGTAATTGGCATTTGGATGAAAATACTAAAGTAGGTCACCCAATGATAGCCCTGGTTTATGAATACTTATTTATAAAAATATGCACTAGTACCTTCAGAAGCCTCCCACTCTTCCTGGCCAGCTGCTCCAGGAAATCCTCGGGACTTGTCCATGATTCTACCTTGTATGTCTTCGTAATGTACTCTGTTTTAACACGCTCTAACAGTGACCCAATGTAGTCCTCTGGAGTTTTGATATTTTCCACTCGTACCTACAGAGTGAAAGAAAGCCAAATCTGTCCAGAGGAAAATATTTTGGGCTCAAAAGTCATATCAGAAGCATATCTAAATAATGAAAATGGCTTTGATTCCAAAATACAAATAAGCTCTAAAAACCAAATGTCAATGAATGTGCGATACAAGATGTCAGAGTTGCTTTCACAATCCACAAGTGTTCTCCAGTTGTCTTCATTTTAGGTAATTTAGATGACTGCAATGAATCAGATTCTATTTAATATCAAACTTTTAGATCTTTGATAAAGCAAAGTAGATTAGTGTTACTACTTCTTTTAGAAGACAGAAACATATGAACTGAAAATGCTAAATTATATGTTTGCCATATCTCGTTATTCTGTGGAAACCATTTTTCTTCTTAAAGTTTTGGTGACTACTGACCCCAAAATTAAAAAAGTGCCTTTCTTGTCTCAAATGCAAGCCATCCACGAAGTTTGTCTGGTCTTGATTTGTGGTATATGACTCAAGTTACTTTTTGGAAACCAATGTTGTTTCTGTAGTCTCTCTGAACTTGACCACTGACCTTTAACCCCAAACTTCATAGGTGCCTTCCTTCTCTCAGATGCAGCCCATCTACAACATTTTGCCCAGGCATGTGTTAAAGAACTAAAGTAGTTTTCTGAAAATCATTTTCCTTCTTTCAGTTCCTGTGATCTTCGCTTTTGACCTTTTTTGGAACTCAAAACTGATAGGTTTCTTTCTTACCCCAAATGTTGTTGTTGTTGTTGTAGGGTTTAACGCTATTTTTCAGCACAAGATAGGCTATACATGGCGGCCAGTATAATTGGTGGAAGAAGAACCCTGGAAAACCCCGGGAAGAACCACTGACCCACGAGAAGCTACTGGCAGGCTTTCTCACGTGCCCACGTTAGCCGAGCCTGAGACTCGAACTCACGCAGACAGAGGTGAGAGGGCAGTGATCCATAACGGTGAGCGCTTTAGACCACTCGGCCACTCGGGGCCCCTTACCCCAAATGCAAGTCTCTTATAAAATTACTAACAGTAGATGGTGAAGAACTCAAGTTTTGTGTAGAAAGGAAATAGAGAACAGACAGACGGACAACATATTAACATAATATACTCCACTTTATGGTATGCATATTAAAAATAACATGTAAAAAATATGTTTCATTCTGAAGGGCAGAAAGGGTTATAACTTTGAAAAAAATGTTACAAACTTTAATAGTTAGAAAGAAAATGTCAGAAAAAGTATTCAGAATGGTTGTAGCTTTTGATTTAAATGATGTGGAAAACTATCTACTGATTGCAGTATAGTTGAACACTTTATTAAATAAAACCTAATCATTAAGTAAAAATGAATTAAGGGTAGAGAAACTAAACAGCATGTACTAACATGTCATAACAATGAGCAACTTACCACACCCTTCAGGACGCACTCTGTGGGCGTAGATCCTGTTGGGTAAACAACACCTGGACAGTCCACCAGGTAAATCCGCTTCATCAGTGACACATACTGCCACACCTATGAAAGAAAAGGAGAAATGAAATTTGTCTGTGCTAAACAAGAAATGTATTGTTTACATTTTAAAAACCCAACATTTCAAAAGGTGGTTAACATGGACTAACAAGAAACTAATTCTTTTTCCAGTAATTCATGTTTCTTCACAAAAAATTACTCAATCATAATACATTAGAACTATTACTACCTTGCTAATTCAGCCCTCCCAGGTTAAAAAGTTTTAGCAATAAGTGGCTAAACGTTCTCTGCACACCTAAGTGGCAGTCAGAGTGATCTCCCTTGGCACAGGGATTGGTGCCAAATCCCATTAATACATCAGTTACTACTGGAGTGAACAACATGCTATCGATATAATAATAATTGAAGGGAGGCTGGGAAGGTGTATGTGTATTATGATTGGGTAAGTATTCATGAAGAAACATTTTACTAGAAAAAATTTGTTTCTTCTTTAAATGTTACCCAAACATAAAAGCTTAGGAGAATAGGTAAGAGGTGGAGGGAGGCACATCCCCTTACCCTGGAGATGCAATCTCTGGTCCGCTAAGTTATGTGAGACAGCTTCTAGATAACCCAACTGGAGAAGATGCCATCTGTCATTGAGCAGCTTCCAAATGGAAAATTTTCCCTCCTGCAAATCCTGTGGAAGTCTTGTAGCCACCTCTTATGAAGCTGTCAAATGACCTGGAAAGGTGACCTGTTGTGTCATGGCTAAAGGTCCCACCAGACTGAGTTGAACCCTTTGGAATGAAAGATCTCTGAGGTACAAACTGGAGCATGTGGACTCAGATCTCCATCCCACAACATGGATAATATCAGTTAGAGAACTGTTCCAGTCAAAGGCCATGCTTGTGGCAACTGCTCTAACCTTGCAAGCTGAAATGCGTAACAAATTAAGCTTGTGTCATTTCTCAATATGGTGAGAAAATAAAACACTTAATCCAGGATGAAAGGGTCTGTGCTGATACATCTTCCTGTTCCTGTTTGAGAGGTAAAACTAACCATGATCTCCATCAATGACTGAGCAACTGCTGTCATTTTAAGATACCATTTCAAAGCTCGCACTGGATCTTGTAGGTAGTTTTCAGCTGGTGTGTCCAGAGTAGACAGTGATTACATTACAAAAGTCTGGATACCCATGGATGGGAGCCTTTTCTTGACAATAAAAGAGGGTACCATCACAAGCGAAACCGACCTGTCTTCTTGTCAGAAATGCATGTAATTCATGTCCACTGACAAGGCACATATTTTGCTGATTCTGCCTGCCATTGTTAATGCAATGAGGAAGCAGGTCTTGTATGAAAGGTAAGTCAGTGATGCCTTTGCAAGTGGAGGCTTCATGAATGATATTGTTCCATCATGTTGGAACTGTAAGTAGATGGGTCCACCAAGAAATCTACTGCAGATTTTGTTTGCTGACTGCCAAAATAGTGAGGAGGCAGGACTTGTACGATAGGTAGACTAATTAAGCTCTTGAGAGCAGTTCAATTAGTGTCTTGTTCAACCAGGTTAATCTTCATAAAAAGTCCACTTGGGCAATGGGTCCTGTGCCACTGGCCTATACTAACGAACAGAAGATCAGACAGGTCTTTGTTTCACGTGATGTCCTCTCTTCTATAATAACACAGTGTGCTAGTGATGATGGAACTGTAAGTTTAACAGTGATGGATGCTGTTTTTCATTGAAGAGCCTAGAAAGTTTGCTATTATGGTATGGATGTCTCCATTGGAATAAAGTACTCCTGTGTGAACCAGTCAGACTATAATCCATTGCCTTCCCTATTTTAGTAGAGTAATCAGAATGAAGAGACAATCAGATACTTTTGGTCCCTGTATCATGTTCAGAATCCAAGGTGTTTAGATGTGTATAAATTCAGCCATTTCAATGTATAGGAAGCAGCAATTATCCAAGCCTTTTGGGCTCAGGATTGATGTGACAAAGGTTGGGACTGTTGGCATACCACTTTGTCACTAATGTCCATCATAAGTCAATCCCATCGAGCATGTATCATATGAAACTGAGGGATGAAAAGGACATTCTATTTGTACAAGTTCCTATTTGCAGAAATATGAGTCTGCCAATGCATTTGCCAGCCAAGGATATGTCAAAATGAAACCTTAATTGTTATTGAGGACAACACTTAGAAAATCCCAAACAAAAAAAACAAAAGTCCGAGTACTTGTTCTGTTTTGCTGTTTGAGATCAGTCACCATTGTGAAGTTGTTGGGCAGAATGAAAACTTGATTCCCGTATAGGTATGCCAGCCCCCAATGACAGGCTTTCAAACGGCATCCATTTCGATGATGTGGCTTGAGGGCGAGTGAAGAGACATCCCTTAAAAATGGAGGCCTCAAGTTGGACATCATATGCTGGAAACGTGTGAAGTACTATTGGGGTTAAGAATGATCCATTAAGGGTGTCTATATAAACTGTACATCTTATACAGGAAGTGCCTAGCAGCACTATATGATCAAACTGATCCAAGAGAGTGCCTGTATAAACTGGGCTTCATCCGCAGGAAGTGCATACCAGCACTATGCGAGTTAAACTAATCCATATATAACTGGTTTCATGGGGTGAGTTCGTTGGTATAAAGGCACTAAACTGGATATCATACTCAGAAAGAGCTTGGCAGCAGTATGATTGATAGTGATTGTGGCCCATTGCGATCTGTTATGCAGCTAAGTCCAGTCATGAAGGAAAATGGTGATCTTGGCTGGCATGACTTAGTCCAGTTCTTGAGGTTGGGACAGGGTACAGAATATTGATCCATGTATCCAGTCCATACTGTTGATAATGCAAGGCTGTAACTGATGCTTGCAGCTGCTCTCCATCTCGCTGCCCAGAAATGATAGTGTGTGAACCCTTGGGTGCAAGCAATGTTTTTGTCCTCAAGCTATGACTTACTTCTGTCAGGCAAGTTTGACATGTAATGCAGGAATGACAACTGAAGAAAACAACATATGCTGAGTGACTGTCAGACAGGTCTCGCCCATGGCCTAAAATCTGCAAGACAAAACACAGCAAGCCCTATAAACATTTAGTGAAGTGAGTTCCTGCTTTGAACTTGTAAGAAACCATGCAGGGTTACCCAATATGAGAAACACTTGTAGAAGGCTGCACATGACCTGTACAAGTAGAAAAATATCCTTAGTAAGAGGACACTAAATAAACACATGGCCTGACAAGTGAATCTGACTGCCTGTCCAGGTAAAAGCACTGGAATGTAGCTTATAGTATTTACATTTACAAACTGGAAAGCAAAAAACAATTCTAGTAACTGTTTACCCATAGGAAGGACAATTGTTTAGATGCCTATACCGATACAAATCACCCAAGCATCACTTATAGTAACATTGCATGAGCTGGACACTACCAAGTAAATCATGAACCAAAATTGTCATTTAGGATCACCTAGATATCATCTGAAACCTCTTAGTGAAAATCCCATGTTGCTACTATCAATTCAAAAGAATTTGCAATAACATGATTTTTAAGTTGGCCACCTTAGTTACCACAATGAAGGTCTTATCATAGCCACTTTCAGTAAGGACCACTATACATCACAAGAAGATTTAAGTGTAATCACCATGTAGATATGACCATCCATTAAGAAGAAGCAGCAAAAACAAGCTTTTCAAGAAAGCACAATTTTCATTCACTAAAAAAACCCAACTTGCTAAAACAATAAAATCGGATGAAGTAGCAATAACAAAGATTTTCCAAATGACTGCCATGGCATCCATGTTGGAGGTCAGATTGGAACCATTTTAATTTAGGACCATCAAGAGATTATAATAAGTCACTATCTATTCAGGTGAATAAGCAATATCAAAATTTTAAATATGTCCACCAAGGTAGCCATGTTGGATGTCAGAGCAGCATATTTTTTCATTTAGGATGAACTCCACATTATAAGAAGTCTTTTAATGAAAACTCCATGTCAATCAAAATAAACCAATAACCTGTATAAATATAGTTCGGATAACAGAGGCTGTACTGTAACTATTAATGACTGAACAGTACCTTAGTTTCGCCAGCAATGGGAGCCACTTTGCACACCTTTTCTGCCCTAAGTGTGTTTATTATAGAAGACTTGCCCACATTAGGGTATCCAATAAAACCCACACTGATCTGCTTCTTGTCCAGATGAAGCTGAAATAAAAAAGAAATAATAAGAAAGAACCTGAAATAAACCAGGAATTGATGCATGAAACAGCCATTATGAATGTGTGACAAAGTGATTCAATCAGGCATTAAAACAAACAAGCTTATCCATTAACCTCAGAAATAGTTTCCATAGAAACATATAAATAGTTAGCTTGATCTTTAGCCTCAGATGTTATTATGGTTTTGAATGTAGCTCGAGAAATTTCAACATTTTTAGTAGATAAATTTAAATCAGTACTTTAACAAACTTACAGTCAACACAATAGAATATTTGCGTGACTCTGTGGTCTGAGATTGAAACTGACCTTTGCAAACTGCCTAAGCAGGTTGATGAGGGCTCCTTTACCAAAGGAGTTGGTGATGCTGGCATGAAATGCCATAGTTGGGCATTCTGAGGACAAAATGGCTACCCACTTTTGCTGAAATGGTGAAAAACAGCAATCTCAGTAAAGTTTTGATAGGAAATGAAGATTCAGTATGTAATGTATGTATCCTTATAGAGTGTTATGACCCATTATGAGGTACCTCCTGTCTTGACAGACCATGATTTTTTGTCAGAAGGGATGGTCATCCAAGATGGGTTCAACGTTTCTGTTATCCTGTATTATAATAAAAGTGTAAAAAGGAAACTCTATAGTAAATGACATATCTGTGAAAATAATTACTGGATCACATTAACATTAGGAATTACTTTCTATCTCCAGAATCCAGCCTTCAATAAAAGACGAAAAAATGTTATTCTGTAATAGATGAAGGGGAATAACTTTTACATATTACTTTCCAATATGTCCACTAGGCACATCTTTAAACTTTAGCCATATTGTTAACAGAATGCTTACATTTTGTGGGAAGAGCGGAAGGGAATGATAATCATGTGAGTGGGTAAATATTTTCAGAGAAACAATTTACTATCAAATTTCATTTCTCCAATAAATACACATTAACATTAGAAGAATTGGCAAAAGGGGAAAATACTTGAGCATCCGACTATAAACATTATCCTGCTGAAGCCTCATTATTACTCATCATGTATTTATACGCATGACAGTGTGGTCTGTGGGATCCTGCACCTGGCTAAGGCCTTACATTCAAAAGATCCCAAGGTGAGTCCAGTGAAAGTCACAAGATTATGCCTGGGACTGAGGTTGTGCTGTCATAAACATGGTAACTGTGCAGCTACCAGTGGCGTGAATGAGCTCTCTTCTTTGTGAGGTCATATCTCATAAACAAAATCTAAAGAAGTAGACTGGATGTGCCAGCCAGACTCCACTATGTTAGAAACTACTACAATTGTTTTTATGTTATTATTTTGCATGTGCATATTTTCTGATTTTTCTAACATGAAATAAAATGAACATAAATAAAAACTTCAATAATTCACAGGGTGCTTAAAGTTTACCAGACGACCAGTACGATAATGTAGTGTACAGACCAGTACTTACAAAGTGCAGATCATATATCCTTGTTTATTCCCAAAAATACATGATGCAGATTTTTACTGTATTTATCATCTTAATAAATCTCATTCTTCCAAATCACATTTAAAAAAGATGTCAATTGCCATTTAATTTATTTTGACCCACATGCTCAAGAGTTACCATTTTTCAGAGATATAAGCAAACCAACAGTCATGTAAATCATGTGAAATGACACACATCTTTAATTATACAAGTCGCATAACCAGCATATTTCATCACTGACACAATATAGTTTTGTGTTTCATCTAACTGTAACACAAATTCTTAACTTTCAACACAGTATTCAGGGGTCACGCTACCAGACGAAGTGGGTGACTAAGTAATGTAAACAATGTGAACTTCGCCTTCTTCTGTTAGGAAAGCGAAAACGAGTTCACCCTGTGACTTTTTTTATAGAAGAACATTGAATGACTGTCCTTTCTGAGATGCTCCCTTGCCTTGTCCAAGTTAGTTCTAGTGTTATGTTTTTGCTCAAGGCAAAATGTAGGCTTCAAACTATCAAATAATTGGTGATGATATCAACTGCACCAACAAACAAACACTTGCATTCACAGGTATGTGCTTTGATATCCGATTGGCCATTAACCCTTTCCTGAGTAAGTTAGCAACTATTACTGCCCAATTTCCACAAGTTATCCTTTAACGATAAAATCATACAAACTTGTGTTTCGAAACTTAAATTTATGTAAGTAGCAGTTTGTGTTAAAAGAATAGAATCGGTAACATGAATATTTAAACTGCCACATGTACATTATTTTCTTAAAAATCAGTTTGGAACTTTAAGTGATCCTGTCATAGGGAAATAATGGCAGGCGTCGCTGAGTCTGGGAAGTACTGCTTTATTAGACTGTCTCTTTCCATAAACCATTGGGCAAATATATTCAGGAAAATATACAATTCATAGAAAGCAGAATCTAAATATTACATTACTGAAGATTTAGCTTTAAATGCTACTATGTAGGTCAAGAACATACGGGACAATGCTATTTTGTAGAATTCAAGAGAAGCTGTAAGGTCATGGTTGCATTCTGAGTTCACTCATTTTTGTGGAAATTTGAAGAAAAAAAAACAAAAACAGCAAATCTCTTTAACCAATGCCTAACATTACACCAAGTATGTAGACTAATTAATAAAACCTTATATTTGCAATCCTATCAATGGACTGTTGTAACGAAGCTATAAAGTGAGTGGTTACATTAAGAAAACCTCTCTTTATAAAAACAGATGTACTTGCCTGTTGGCTGTTTCGATTCGTTTGAAAAAAGGGTTTAGTTCATTCATATACTGACTTTCATTCTTCAGTGTGTTGTCTATGAACAGTTATGGTAAAGTTTTATCAGCAACAAAGAAATTTGGCCAAATAGTATGATCTGAAAGACATGTGCATTTGCTCTCATGTACAAGGCACTGGGATTGTTTCAAACAAGTTTAGAAATCTTTTTGACTGCCATTTTTATAACTTTTAGAAAGTAAAAAAGAAAATTTCTTAATTATGGGTAGTTGATTAAGCATTTGTATTCTGAAATCTAGTTACTCAGTTAAAATTCATTACAAAGTATCACTTCTGTTCTCTTTTTAAGTCATATTGCCACAATACACTGCACAAAAATATGACAATTTTTAAACATGCACCAAATGTGGTTATAATATTGATAGAACTCAGAAAATGCTCTACCTGAAAATAAATTATTGCTTAAAACCAATGTTAAATACAAATATGCATAATGGGAAATAGAGGGCATAATTCAAATCAGAGAATGAAAAACAACACACACATGCACGTATATATATATATATATATATATATATATATATATATATATATATATATATTGTGTGTCTCGCTTTGCTCCCACTTCTGGCTATTTAGCTCTCACTTCTCCCTGTTCTGTCCAAAAGGAGAAGTCACTTCTTCCTAAAATTCAAGTCTAGCCTGACCTGTGAGTATTCATTTCACCTTTGATTTTGGACAGCTGGTTGTCTCAGAGGTCTTGCTAGGATTTTAAAACTAGGAATCCAGGACTCCCATTTTGGTAAAGTTAGGAGTCCCACTAGCAAAAGTTGCCATCCCCTCCCAGAAAATGTTGAACTCTGCAGATTAGAAAAACTGTTGGTTGCCACTGAGTTTAATTTCCACATTCTTTATAACAATGATATGTACAACTGTGTCAGCCTATTCTGCGCATCTGGTAATTCTGCACAACAATAAGTCATTTCAGCAAACATTGAATCATGTGTTGTTTTGGTTGAAAATCCAATCTGTATCAAGAAAGAACGATGGTCCTTTAATTAAGGAAAGTGATATTCATGAAGTGTACAAAAATAACCCACATTTCTATTCTAAATGAGTATGAAAATGTGATTTCTAAAATGTCAACATGAAGACCCAATCTATGACCTTCTTGAACCTGCAACCCAGAAAAACCTATTTAATATTTATCTTTTAGAATCATATAAATAAATACAGTATTTAAATGATAGAATTGTTTACCTCAGAACAATGCTGTAACTTAATCCAAGTTTCTAATTTTGCAAGAAGTTGTCCCACACCTACTTTATCATCTGCTATCCAATTTGTCAACTTGCATCTCAGACGGATTCTCAAGAAAATCCCAGGCATATAGTCTGTTTCTAAATTCTTTAGAAATTTTTTTACCCATAACAAGATGTTGTAAACACATTATATCATATTCATTGTTGTTTCTCTTCAACACAATAGCTTATATTTCTTAATAAAATAATGAACTTTACTAATTTTTTTACAAGATCAGTTTAGTTTGCTTAATAGCTCTTCCCATTTAGTGGCATTGTTACAATGAATTCTGTAAAACCAGCTATAAACATGACCTAGATCACTGGCTGAAATGCTGACAGAAAAAGTCTAAAGTAATGTATTTCGTTTCCAGAGCCCGACGCATAAACATTACATCTTTTCAACGCGATGCACAGAATAAGCCGCCATATCACGAATCATGAAAACATAGGGGTGGTATCCCATTTGTCCAAAATTAGTATTATTTTGAACAGAATATTCTGGTGACAACTGATCATAGACCAGAAGAGTTTATGAGATGTCCTCCATCCATTATCCAGCCATTCTGTTAACACCAAGTTTGTTTTGCTACTCCTTCTAATCTACTTAAAGGATTGCCATAAAACTTTATACACACATTTATCTCATGGTGTGGCTTGAACAGCTAGAATGGCTTCCAAAGCAGCCATCTTAAAATCTTGTTATTGCTACATCTCCTGAATGGATGGTCATATCAACATGGTGTTTTTGCTACAAGGCTTATATCTGGTTGGTCCTGAAGGAATATGGTGTGAGTTTGATGCCCAGTGGAATGTTGTATCAGTGTGGGGTTTTCACCAGAAAGACTTCCTATGATGTCTAGTTGGTCCTAAATGAAAATGATGCTCCCATAACATCAAAAAGGACAACACAGTGACAGTCTTAAAATCTTACTTGCTACTCTTGATGAATGGATGGTCATATCAACATAGGATTTTCACTGTAAAACTTCTTATGATGTGATGTTGATCTGAGATGAAAATGGTGCCAGTCTGATGACATGGGATTTTCACTGTAAAACTTCTTATGATGTGTTGTTGATCTGAGATGAAAATGGTGCCAGTCTGATAACATGGGATTTTCACTGTAAAACTTCTTATGATGTGTTGTTGATCTGAGATGAAATTGGTGTCAGTCTGATGACATGGAATTTTCACCAAAGGTCTTTTTGTGATGTCTTTTTGGATATGAATGAAAAGGGTACAGTCAGTATGGCCACCTTAGTTGCTTTCTTGAAAATTTCATTATAGCTACTTCTCCTCAATGGAAAGTCATATTGGCATGGGGTTTTCTCCAAAAGACTTATGATCTCTAGTTGGTTCTAAATTAAAATGAACACCAGTCTGACTGCCTGTATGGCCACCATTAGGGGCGAAATGATACACATCTGCCGCATATCAATTTGATTTACAATATACAGTCAACAGTATGATACAATACACATATCAACTTGATCAATAGAGCTTAAAATACAACAGATGTCATGTGAAACAAATGTAAGAACCTAATCAATATTTTCAACAGTGGTCCACATGACCTCAGGTTCAGTGTTTATCTCAATATCCAGTCAACAGCACCCAATCTTAAAATTGTCATTATGTCATCACTGCCATATGAACACGTACGACAAGGAGAGTAATGTGGCAATCAGGATGCTTGCTCTGCATCACCAAGGTTACAACTGAATTCCTAAACAGTAGTTGATGGTTCTTTCTCCAAATACTCTAATCTGCATCACCTCAAAGACCAAACAAAAGCTTCAAAAGTATCATAAAGTTGTACTAGAACTTGCAGCATAAATAAAGTTGATATAAATGTGATTATTCATGCAAAAAAAAGAAAGTGGTCCAAATGGCTGCTATGAAGATTTAAAATCAAGTCAAATCTTGACTGGCTAGGATAGTCACTGCCTTTACCATTACAATGGCAAAATTATTTTTGTGGCTATTAAGGTAAAATGGCAATTTTCTTTTTTGCCACCATAAAAATCACATCATTTTAAGACTTTGAGAGCATCATGTAATCCACTATACCAATAAATCTGTCCAGATACAATCTTTTGAAAGTCACTGACAACAACCAATGGACTACAAGAATTACATTTATACACTGACTTATTTATCAATTAAGCAATATGGACACAGAAAAAAAAGTTCTTTTCTCACCGTGACCCAGATGGGTACAAGGTCCACCTTGTTAAGAACAAAGATAATGTGTTTGTGGGGCTTCTCTTTTTTCAGGTACTTCTCCACCTGGTAACATCTTGTGCCCAGTGGGTCCCGAGCATCTAAAACCTGCACAAGGACGTCTGAGGAATCTATAACCTACAGTGTACACAAAAAGTTAAATATACTGACTTGCTCTATCTTACATGTAGACTAAAACATTTTCTGCGACAGATTACTACACTACTAGCATATCTGTACACTTATTTGTATAAAAACTGTCTTGGTGTCTTTATCCAATGACATGAACCCATTTTGTGTCCTATAATCAAATGATTTGCAAATATAATAACAATGTATTCCAATCTATGCAATGTACATGAAACATGAACTCAAAACAATACATTTATTGTATTCATCATGAATTTTCTTTTCAGCAGCCACAAAATGAATATCACTATGACTAATATAAACAATACCAAGCTCTTTAAATAATTCAGGTCCTTGCTTTATACCTGAAGATAATTTTACCTCTTCTATTTATATTCAACTTCACTAAGCACTGTTTATCATTTCTGAGGACTGTTGTATATTTAGATGGCTTGCTCAATGACACATGGGCATCATGACAAATTCAGTTACAATCTCCATCTGTTAATTACAGCAGAAACATGCCAAGATAATTTTCCAACACTTTTCTATGGCAGTTTGTACATTCCCAACCCATCCCAAATGATCTAAAAAATGAAACGCATCAATGATATAAAAAATGCACAAAACTTTGTACTTTAATTCATCAATTTATACTTTCTAACCTGACTATCACCAGGGGGTCATTAACACTGTCATGTTGTTTGCATTTCTAACCAAAAGACAACATTCATATTGATGTTGGTGAGTCTATTTTTTTCAGGCAACAGCAGTGACTATCTTCAATAAGCTTAGAATAAATCCTTAAGTTTCTGTGACTTTGGGAGTTACATGCCTTTGAACCTATGTACAAAAGAGTTAAAAAGCTTGCCACTTTTATGTTCTAAAATTTTTGGGATAAATATTAAAACTAGACATTGCAAATACTGGATGCAGATGACACAGGTTTTACCTTCTATGTATATGTAGTCCCAGGACCCTCACACTTTCAATGAAAATAAACTTTAACAGAAACCAGAAAAAGACACTGAGCAGGTTCATTGTTTACACTCAAGTCTCCTACTTGGTTTGAAAAAGGTACAAGATGACAGTGTTAGGAACCCCCCTGGTGACAATCAGGTTAAAAATGATAAAGTAATGAATATAATTGATAAGTTTTGTGCATTATGTATATTCTTTCTGATTTTTGTTTTAAATCTCAAGAAGTGTACAAACTGTGGTGGTGGTGGGGTAGGCCAATATTCTAGGCTGATAATTTCACCTGTTTTCCATCTCCTATTGCACTACATCTGGGAGGTGATATCACATTCCATGAATACTTTCCACTTCTACCAACCATCGTCAATATTATCTAATTGGTTTAAGCCATTTTTGTAATTGAATTAACTGTTACATTACATGGAAAGTTTCACAAATATAAAGGTGAGATATTATAAACCTAAAATGTTTCTAGATCACATGGGGGCAAAATTCAGACAACCTTGTGTAGCTCATTCCAGACTCTCTTTGAGGTGCCTGCCTTAAATACCATCTCTAGTGGTTCATCGCTGCATTCTGGCTCCTCCCTGACAAGATCTTGATCCTTCGATTCCTCATATTTGTCTGATGCACTGTTCACTTGGTTTATCAGGGTCTGAGAGGGAAGACAAGAATTGAGACAAATTTGCCAATCCTATTGATGGCATATGTGCATGAAAATAACTGTTTCAAGATTTCTCAACTTTTGGTATCTTGTCCTATTCAATGGCAATTCAGCATTGTTTGTCTAATATTTAAAAACCTCTGTGCCAAAATGCTTTGTCAAGGTAGGTCATATTTTGCTCAGTTTTCTTTAAGATAAACCTCAATTTCCCCATGATGCATCCCTTTGGATAATCTGCAATTGCTAATAAAATGTGTACATCATAGCATAAACAAACATGCAGCTAGTGTGACTTAATCCCTGCCTAAATAAACTTGCTAATGTCTTGGCTGTAATGTCATTATGGTGTGATTGTAATGTAAGAAGCCATGTGAGAAAATGTGCAAGATGGGGTGTAATTTACATATTGTCATGTGTACACAAGTGGCCTTGAAAGGACATGTGCAAGATGGGGTTTAATTTACATTCTGTCATGTGTGGTCAACAGCCCTTGTGGGAACACATGCAAGACGGTGTAATTTACATGCTGTCATGTGTACCCACAAGGCCTTGTTGAGATTTCTCCAACAAAGACGTAATCTATGTCTGTCTTGGTAGGGAAATTAATCAATTAATAAAATTCTCATTATTAAAACAAATAATTCTAATTAAAAATAACTTGGCTAGAAATCTATTCAAAATGCTACTTCTTACAGTCATCATGTTAAATAACAACTTTAATATTCATAAAAAACATTAAAAAACTGATTTCTTTATAACATTTAAAATACTGTATGTGGCATGTGTATTTATGTGTGTGCATATATGTAGTACTGTTCTAGAATTCCTACTGTTCTGCCTACCCAATTATCTATCAATTATAAATTAATAATTAGTATAAAAAAAGAATTTTACAAGATGTCAGTGATGAAGTCTACAAATTACGGCTGTGACTGGTAGAAAATGGCAAGAGTTCTAGAAGTTGAAAGTCAAGGACAGCTAATAAAGACATTCTGCTTGGCAGCAAATTGGAATAATTGGTAAAAACTTGCAAGTCTTTCATGCCAGAATTTAAAGATTTTTACAGTTTTAGTCAAGGTGACAATTTTTGATGGCCACTTATGCTTTACAAGCAAAGACGAAAGTAATTCCACTATATCACTTAAGCTTTACAGGCAAAGACAAAAGTAATACCACTACATCGCTTACACTTTACAGGCAAAGACAAAAGTAATACCACTACATCACTTATGCTTTACATGCAAAATACAAGTAATACTACTAAGTCGCTTATGCTTTATAGGCAAAGACACAATTAATACCACTATGTCGCTTATGCTTTACAGGCAAAGACAAAAGTGAAGCTGATTCAATCTTCTACCCGTAAAGATATGTGAACAGTCAAACTGCTCTCCAGTGACACTGGTAAACAATGTCACCTCCTGTTTTCATTACTTTTATCACCGAGTTTTTGCAACAACCAAAAAACAGTTGAAAAGTTCAAAAATAAGAGTGCCAGTGTTCAAGGCTTATAATTTCTATTATTCCTGTACATTTTTGCAAATCTGATGAAAAAATGAAGTGAAGTTTTTCTGCAAGAAAGCAGTAGAGACCAACTACTGGTGGCAGTGGCACTTTGAGAGACATGACAGCACCATCTGAAAAGCAGTCTGATCTAAATATCAACATCTGAAAATTGGAAATAATGTGGGATTCTGTAAGCCTAAACTATGTTCTACATACCAGCCCAAAACAAAACACTAAGAAGACAAGAGCCATTGTTTTTGTCAATGATTTTATCTGCTCAAAACTTTTAGTTCTCAAATTAATAAAGAACCACATTTACAAACACAATCCTTTAACTTGCTGACTGGGACTCCTCTTAATGAGTAAGAACTGAATTCTCACCTGCATATCCGTCACTTTCAGATTTGGCTTCTTCCTCTGGGCTTTCTTGCCAAAGGTCGATTCAAAACTTTCTGTATCCAGCAGATGGACCCTGGCATGCTGCAGAAAATATTCTTTGTCACCAAATATTGCATAGAAATATGATGAAAATCCTCATTTTCCCTTAATTTATATGAAAACACATACCCTCATGCTTCTTTTATTACTCTGTATCTTCCTCGAACACAGTGTTGTAGTAATCTTCAAATTTATGAATTCATTTACGATATTTGAAATGTGTTTTGTTCATTGTTACATACTGATCTTCATAAACATTCATCACCAGCATCATAATTATCTTAATATTTGGAATCAACTGTAGTTAGTAATACAGTTGAAATAAAGATACAGACTTCAGGAGAATGATGACCTGCCCTGCTAGCATGTCATTTCCAGCCAAGACACAACAAGGAGCAGACTTATGTCGGATTCATATTACAAGTATCTCAGTTTTGAATTATTGTATTAATTTCCCATTTTTACATATGTCTGAATGTTTTGAGATAATTTATCTGTATTTCAGAATTGCAATTATGAATTAATATTCACTGAACATATGTATTCACAGATTATTCATGTGACTCTCAAAAAGAATACAACTTTGATAAATTGCTGTGAGTAACCAAATAAGTGTGTGTGATTTGGATTATTTACGTAGCTTTAACAATTTTTCAGTCATATTGCTACAATGTCTACAGTTTGGCAGTTTATAGTGATGTTTAGCACAGAGTCATCATGCTGCAGACATGTAGCTTGATGTACCACCCAGTAACATTATCCCGACACCAGGCCAACCAGTCCAAACACTAACCTCTTAATGCTGAGCACCTAGCAAGGCAGCTGTTAGTACCACTTTTACAAGTCTTTGGTATGACTCAGCCAGGGTTCAAACCCGCAACATTCCACGTCCGAGGTAATCGAATGTATTTCATTTCATATTTCAATTATTATACGCGACACTCAAACCATCTTGGTCTTCATTTCCATGAATGTATGACATTTTCATGCCTCTGAAAAAGCCAACAGCCCCCCCCCCCAATGCAAACATAAGAATGCTCCATTATAATATTGAAAATTAGTGCTTGACTCTATTTTCTCACCCAGAAACTGTGTACCTTGAATACCAGTATTCAGAGTGCAGCATGATCTATTATGCTATCTATGTCAATTTTGGTTTAGAACATAACTAGGACACAATTGTTTATCTATGTCAATTTCAGTTTAGAACATAACTGGGACACAATTGTGTATCTATGTCAATTTCACCTTAGAACATGACTGGGACACAACTGTGTATCTATCTCAATTTCAGCTTAGAACAGGACTGGGACACAACTGTGTATCTATGTTATGTCAATTTTGGTTTAGAACATAACTGGGACACAAATGTGTATCAATGTCAATTTCTGCTCAGAACATGACTGGGATACAATTGTGCATCTATGTCAATTTCAGTTTAGAATATGACTGGAACACAGCTGTGTATCTGTGTCAATTCATGTTTAGAACACGACTGGAACACAAATGGGAATTTTATGGATCTGACAAATAATAATATAATGTGAAACCCATATAAGGCAAATATGTTGCTATATGTCTACAGCTCATTTGCTATTGAACACAAATGAAATACTTTTCAAATAATTTACAATTTCATGAATGAATTCACCACCCCAAAAAGCAAACAAACCTACACTCACAATATTAAACTTAAGGTTATAGATATAACAACCACTAAAGTACAGCAATTATTTCTCTCCTTGTTTCTGATACCTTGGCTGATTCATTGAGGAGGGTGACTGGTAGTTTTGTTTGTCGCATGACAACTTTATAGGGGTTTTTCTTCACTTTTGCCATCTCTTCTTGAAAAGTCTGCAAAGCCTGCTGGGTAATTACACGGGTGTTACCTGAAATGATTAATTATGGGTTTAGTATTCAATTTTAAAAAATCATTATCATCTTTTTGTTTTTATGTAAAAGCGTGTGTGTGTGTGATTTGGAATTTTAATGTAGTTTTAACAATTCTTCAGTCATATTGCTATGATGTTCACAGTGTGGCAGTTTATAGTGATGTCTAGCACTGGGGCATCATGCCGCAGACATGTAGCATCATGTCCCACCCAATCACATTATCCTGACATCAGGCCCACCAGTCCTAACACTAACCTCTTCATGCTGAGCGACTAGCAAGGCAGCTGCTAGTACCATTGTTATAAGTCTTTGGTATGACTTGACTGGGGTTCGAAACCACGACCTCCCGTATCCAAGACGGATTTATAACAAAGTAAAATTAAGCAGCATTTTTAACATTTTGGCCTGACAAGTAAGTGCATTTCCAGTGAAGACTGGCTAAATTTCCATGGTCAATACGGTTTGGTGGCTGTTTATTATCAGAAAAAGATACCTTCGTAAATATTTGCCTTTTTTATATAAAAACATTAAGTCTGGGCTTTTTCTCATCAAGCATGGTCAATGGATGAAGATGGGTAAACACAGCAACTCAACCTGCCTCAATTCTGTGTCCTCCATTAAACAGATTCCACTTGCTTTCTTCCTCAATTATTAGTTAGGACTGATAGTGTCTGCGAAAATGAGCACTAAACAAAGCACACAGAAACTGTACAATGCTAAGGTAAGCGCAAATCATTAACCATGAAATATAGGTCAGTGGCCCAGTGTCCACCAATGGCTGTAGATTTAATCACAACAATTTATGACTAGGACTCAGGGTCCAAAAAACTGACCAAAATGCAAACCTTAAACTGAGTGTTGATGCCAGAAAGCAAATAGATGGTTGAACGAACATCATCCATACCTAGGCAGGAAATGCTTTATGATTGGCACAGCACTAATTTGGACTATAATTTAAATTATACATTTACAACAACAACAAAAAACAACACTATTTTATATCTTTGCTGCAGTTTAAAAAAAGTTAAGAACATCAACAATTCACTGCCTTTTTGCAAGTTTTTACTGAAAGACAACGGTGATTTCATTCACAGAGGTCAATTGGTTATGCCAGCACATAAATTGTTACAACACATTCATTCTGTTTAATATATGTGTGTGTGTATATATATATATATATATATATATATATATATATATATATATATATATATATATATATATATATATATATATAATGTACGCTGTATCAATGATATACCACGAGATGTATAAATTTTTCATTAAAAGGAAACGAAGCTTGCTGAGTTCCTTTTAATGAAAAATTTGTACAACGAGTGGTATATCATTGATACAGCGTACATACTGTACATATATTTTATTTATATTACATACAAATACATATATTTGCCCTTTGAACGGAGTTCAGATTTACTACAGGCAGCTGTGTATTGACGAATCAGTGAACTCCTCACATCCCTGAGTGTGTCCACAACAAAATGTAGTTCTATGCCTTTTGTGGCTATTCACAATCACCTTTGCATATCGATAAGCTGATTGTTTTCTTTTTAAGTTTCTATTTTTCTTCACATTGATTAAATCAATATAATACATACTTATGATATAAACAAGAAAGATGGTTTTAATGATGAAAGTAGAGCACTACAAAAACACATGGCTAGCTACACCATTCACATGAACGCTGCCATTCACGTACCAGTGCATGGAAATTAATGTGAAATAGAAACTAAGCGAAATGACAAACCAACAAGAGGTAATTAACATATTTTAATATATTTACAGTTGATCTAAGTCATTATTCTGCTCTAGTAACAGTACCACCAACAATAAACTCTCTCTCCTCTCTCTCTCTCTCTCTCTCTCTCTCTCTCTCTCTCACATCCTTTGGTTGGTTTGACTTAACTTTTACCATCATTCATAAGTCCAGAGATATCATGGGATGACACAAATGAAAATCCTCTACGTTTATCATTTCATAGATATTAGCCTGTTTCTTGCTAAGATGAGAGAGAGAGAGAGAGACAGAGAGAGAGGCAGGCCTTTGGACATTTTCGTATTTCATTAATAATAATCGATTTTTAGAACATTATAGTAAGTTTAAGAAACAACAACAAAACATTACATACATCACAGTATGTGTACCATGTAACCGAGGAATTTACTGTATAATGTCGACTTGGTTTGCAACTTTGTATCAGTGATAAACACTGTAAATAAATCCCAAGAAAAGTGCACATGTATCGTTACAATGAACCATGTTCTTGTAGGTTACTTGGTGTAATTTCTATTTTAAGGTTATAATCCAGCCCAAATTCCTTTTCTCTCTCACTCCACATTTCTGCGTAGCTTGTCTATTATGCATGAGAGGGGAAGGGGGAACAGAAAGCAGAAAGGATTGTGATGAAAATGTGTACCATATTAAATACATTTAGAAAACGAGGATTATTAATACTTTTCATCATTATTTTCATACATCACTAATGATTAATGTATGGAAATTCATCACTAATCTAGAATCAACTGCAGGCGGTCGCTAGAATGTTTATATATGCATATTATTGCGCCATGGGCAGATCACAATTTGATATACCAATAGTACTGGTATATCATATTGCTTTATACCAACACTTTAAATGCCATGTTATTTTTAATGTATGTGGTATATATATATATATATATATATATATATATATATATATATTTTTTAACTTACCAAACCACCGTCTGTTTGGTTCAACCCTTGCTACAGTTCCAGAGCTGAGCCATGACTGAAATGGAGCAGGCTTCAATATCTTCCCAGCTTTGTCTCTGAAATAAACAAGTCCAAAATCAAGGAAACACCATAATTTGAATCAATTTTCATGTCAGCAATGTTGAGGTCCTTTAATTTAGAAAATCACTTTTAAACTATAAGTAGAACTAGTAGAAATGGGTGTTATCTTTCTGAACTATGCATACACAAAAGAATTTTGCTGATAAACCAAGGTTTGGAGAAAATGCACATCTTGGGGTTATTTCTCCTAAATGATGACACGGAATGCTAGAAATCCAACTTGTTCAAGCTCTCATCAAAGTAAAGGTACATGGCTGAAATGAAATATTCCTTATATTAATGAAATCAATATTAGGACAGGCAACCATGGGTGCAGAAATTTTCAAAATCAAGTTGTCAACAGACAAGAAAATCAAAAAGTTTACTTGTCCATATAAAAGATCCACTTGTCCATATTTACATAGTTAAGAAGAAAAGTGGATGATAGGACTGTTAAAACTTTTATAAGCTTCACCATTTAAATGCATGCAGTATACATCAGTGACATGTAAAATGTACTGATATTTCAACTTGTCTTAATTCTGGACTTGGATATTTCAACTTGTCTTAATTTTGGACTTGGATGTTTCAACTTGTCTTAATTCTGGACTTTTATGGTCAGAGTCTACAAATGTACTTTTGGTCTATAACTGCTGAATCAGTACTTGCACCTGAAAGGATTTATATGAAGATTCATTATCATTCAGATATTTCAGATATTTCATTCAGATATTTTATCCCTGACATTTTTCAGTAGGACATCAGATATACTGTTGATGAAATCTATGCAAACAGTTATGTTGATGTGATCAGTTCCAAGTTCAACTTCACAAATTATTTCAACCTCACAAATTCATAGTCTGAAAAACATTTCTCTGCTTTGCTATGGCATACGCTGTGTTAAACAGCTTCAGTTTGGCTCACATTGTATTTATCAGCCACTTAATCTAAATAGCTCTCAACTTCTTTTTTCTCAAATTTGGCCTTTTCATTAATAAATTTTAACTGACAAGTATTTTGCTTTTTTATTTGGTGTGTTAATAGGGCCTCTTTCCTTGTGATAATCTGTCCTACAAACAATCAACTGAGGGGTATTTATTATGTTTATTAAAGTAAAAGTCATACGGTCGGGTATGCGCTCAGTGCCAATATTTCAGTAACTGGTGTAGTTTTTTTTAGAATTTGATTACATATACATTTAAATAATGATTATTCACTTTATTTGGATCCTAATACATCCATATACCTTTGTAAACTAATTATTTACATGTCTCAGCAAACATACAGCAAAACTCAATGTTAAAATGTGTTGACATTTTAGTTTAAAGTTGTGATCCAGCATAAACCTGACTGAAAGTGGCACACTGTGATGTCACAATAAATGTTATGCATTTTGACAAGAAAACCATACTACCAGATATTGTGATGATTAGACCCAGTGTACTCTCTTCCATTATCCACTTTAGTATCTGGTTACAATTATACAAGTCCATAGCAATAAAAATTTTCATATGGAACTTTCTTGATGACAATTAAGACACAGTGCATTCAATAATCAGGACTGAATAGACTACATTAAGTACCGGGTATCGGGGCCCTTCAGTAAGATTTGCACAGGGGCCCAAATATCCAAGCTACGCCTGATATAAGTATTAAATTTTAGAGCAGCAATAAATATTTAAGATGTGCCTACATGACCACATCAACATGCACTATACAAGATGTGACTGTTTGATCTTATTGGTCTTGAGTCAGAGAAACTCTTGCAGTCAAGAATCTTTGAACTTCCATTTTCTTTTTTCATTATATTCCCTGTCATAGGCAAGTTTAGTTTTAGTCTGTTTTGTGGAATTTTCATTCAACTATTCACCATTTGGCCCAAGCTTTATAAGATGATGATCCATCCAGATGCATTCCCAGGAAAATTCATTGTAATTGCGCATAATGGTTTCAAGGAATAAAATGATTGGTTCAAAACAACAAATTCCTTGGGGAAGCCCTATCCTCCATCCAATGAAATTCATTCTGATGTAACCATCAAAAGATATCGCCTAAACACCTAAACCAGTACTGTTTCATTCATAATCAATAAATTTCATATATACAATGCACCGATATGGTACTCACTGGTAAGAATGAATGGCGCTTGAGCAAACATCACTCAGACAAAATGGGAACTACTGCCCTTTCAAGTAAAAAGCCACAATTTAATTGTCTATGGACAGGTAACCTTGCAAAAGTTGCTCATCCACAAAAACACAAATGTCTGCCCTGGACAATACAATGACTTTCTGCACCCTGTAACTCTAAATAATAATGTGAAACACCTGAAATTAAGCTCATTCAAGGTCAATATAAAGGCACATGATAACTGGCCAAAATCAAAATATTCGTAAGTATTGCCATGCTACGGAAATTAAAGTTAGGACAAGCAGATGAAAAGTGACTGTCAAGTTACATGTTGACAATATTATCTGACATTTCATTTAACATTTATAATGGACATTTTTTTAAAAATGTTTATTTGTCCTTGCTCCAGGTTCCATTTTCACAATTTAGTCCATTAACGTGAGGAAACACTAAATTTGATGTTAAAGTTTCTATTCTGGAAAAATATTGAAAGGCTTTATGAAATGCGGTAACCTTGCAAAATCGCCCTTAAGAACAAGTTTCCGACTAGGACAATATGGACACTGGATTTCTGCACCCCTGCTCAAATGCATGTATGGCCACATTTTCTGGTGAATGGACATGTATCCAATAGACTAAATAGGCTAGTAATGTATGTTTTTCGTTCATTACCCTGCAGGTATAGATAGAAAAAAATGCTTGTTTTTTGTCATTTTATTCTTTTTATACTAAAATTCACAAATATCTGACTGCCATGTTAAAAACAACATCATGCCGTTTACAAGACAAGCAAGGCACCAACAGGGGCAAACTTAATGAAGACCATGAAATTCAATCATATAACTGGTCCAACCTTCAAACATTTAGATAATGTATATCAGTTTCTAAAACTTAAACTGTTACGTGTAGGCTCGTACAAATGTAACAAAAGAAAAGAGTGAAGCCAACAAGCTTTGTAAATTTTAACAAAATAATTTATTTCCCTAGAAAACAAGGTAAAAATATGAAATAGGACTTACGGTTTGTGAATATAATCCAAAAATTAATCCTAAAATTGAAAAAGATAAGTCCTATCACTAAACAGTTCTAATTGAATCCAGGTTTGAATCTCGATGAAATTCCAATATGGAGGCGAGGACGTCAGATGAGGTTGTTATACTGATGGCAATAGATCCTCGATTGAATCACAGTTTATAATATTTCCGTTTAGAATTCCAGAATAAATTTCCACTGAATAACTTTCTCCCAGAACTTTTATAATTATGAAGCACTTGTGGAGTTTTCTAGAGAATGAATTATTAAATTCTAAAAACTAGATGAACTTCAAAACAAGCTGGCAACAACAATAAAAACCTCTTGAGCCCTCAAGGTTTAAAATACGACTGAATAGGTCTAGTAGAAAATGGCTGTTTTAAGCCTTGATTTTAGATCACATGGTGTCTCACGTGATGGGCTATGTGCTTTACTAATTTGAACAGCACAATAAAAAAAATGACATTTATCACGTAAGCAAGAATAGCCCTATCTAAAAATCAAATTCTCACACTGGAAATAAAAAAAAAGAAAGGTTGTTTACAATTCAGTTAACACATGGACCAAAAATGACCTTGGTGATAGCCAATTGTACTCGCCCGATGTTTACAAATCTATGTACCAAAGTGAGCTAAAAATAATGCTTAAGTCATCCTTTTACGTTCTAATCAGACTGATATTTTTTAAAAAATATCAAATCCAGTAAAAACAATCATTACCATAAAATACAATGAAACAAAAATAAAATAAAAAGAATTTGAAACACACAAGCAATTTAATTACATATTCGTAACAAAACACAAATCTGCAGCACTGCCTAAATCACTGGGGTTGCAAAAAAAAGAGACATCTGTCTTGTGAAATCCATGACCTTTGGCAAGATAGATAAAAAACTGCCTCAAAAGTTGTGATGGTGCAGTGCAATGCTGACTGACTTTGATCAAAACTGTTGCAGTTTTATTAAATGAATGTGTAAATTCCAGCAATTATCATTAACATTTTATTAAAAGATTTGAACACATTCATATGAAAGAGTAGACTTGTCACAGAGGTTATAGTTTGATCATTGCTGAAGAATATCTTACCTTTTGGGTTTAAAGTTCTTGTACATCAGCAACCGCTTGATGGTTGCTTTGTCACGCATGTTTTGGCCACCAGCACCCTTTGGTCGGTCTAAAAGGTAAAGAATGTGAACAGTACAAAATGGAAAAAATGTTTCTTCATAAATTTGGAAAAGATTAACAATGAAGTAAAATGACTGTACCACTCTTTTATCGCTGTAAGCTTCAACTATTGTCTCTTAACCTGCCATTGCAGAAGTCTCATTAATATGAACAAACTTCAAAAACTCCATGAATGAGCTTCACAGATTTATCTTTAATGATTTCAAGAAACAATAAACCTTACTCTGAACTCTTGCATTTGGCAAATGTATCAACTCTCCACTTCAATGGATGAAGATTATGGTACTTAAATGTTTTCACATTTCAAACAAGCCATGTCCAACAGATTTAAATGATCTGAAAGTTTTTTTTTAAAAAATCTTCTTACTCTCTTATATATGTATACACCAGAGATTCTAAATGTAAGAACAGTCAGGTATGTGCTAGACTCGAGTATGAAACAGCTTAACTCAGCAATTTGAAACTCATGATTTTAGCAATTTAAATTTGGCATCTTGTGAATATCAATCTATTCTAAATATTGACATTATAAAGAACAAGCAATCAATCTGTACCACTTTATTAAAAATAAAAATAAAAATCATAAATATTTTGAGACAACTCAGTGCCAGTTCATTCTCCCTCACTCATGATTTCACAATTTAATACATGTATTACTTCATGAACAATATAATATTGCTCAAAATTATTAATATAAAATTTTTTTACATCCACAATTTGATGTTGCAACATACACAATTTACACCAAAGAAATGCCGATTTACTGTAATATAAATTAGTGGAAAAACTGGACAATATGAAAAAGAGAATAAGCAATACGTCAAGAATCTTGTCCATATGACCAACATCCTTGGTACGTTTGTGGAAGTATTCTAAGCAAGTTATTTTCTGTTTTTATGTCATTAATTTTAAAGATCTGAAAACTGACCAAAACTATCTTATAATTAAATTATAAAGTGGCAATCGTTGTTTACTAAATTGTGATTTCAGATGAAAATATATATGTACAAGAACACTGTAACGTTTATGCACTGTAAGTTTTAAAAGTAAGATATAATTTCAACTTGTGCATGACTCATCATTATGGTATGATGTAGGGAGTGATTACAAATTAGGCACAAAAAGACTTCAGAAGTACTCAAAACAATGAAAAAGTGAATTTATTATTAAAGTTCAATTTAAATTAGAACAAGAGCTCAAACTAAAAACCATCATTGCAATGGATATACAGGACACCCACTCTAGTTTCATAAAAATATAGGGGGCCCCGAGTGGCCAAGTGGTCTAAAGTGCTCTCCGTTACGGATCACTGCCATCTCACCTCTGTCTGCGTGGGTTCGAGTCTAGGATTCGGCGAATGTGGATATGTGAGAAAGCTTGCCAGTAGCTTCTCGTGGGTCGGTGGTTCTTTCCAGGGATTTCCCGGTTTCTTCCTCCACCATTAATACTGGCCGCCATGTATAGCCTATCGTGTGCTGAAAAATGGCGTTAAGCCCCACAACAACAACAACAACATAAAAATACATACTGATGGATCCAAAACATCTGACCCACCCAGAACAGCAGCAGCAGTGGTTATCCCAGAGTACAACATTCAAATGGGAACCAGATTACCAGACCACTGCTCCATATATACAACAGAATTCTGGGCTATCATCGAATCATTAAAATGGATTAAAGAAAATAACACCCCAAAATCAGTAATCATAAGACTCAGTTAGTGTAATTACATCAATACAAACTATAAACACTAATACAAGAGAAAACTTCCTTGCTGAGGCTTATCACCTACTTAAAGAACTATCCACTAGGAAACAAATAGTAGAATTCATGTGGATACCGTCACATATCCTCAGCAACGAACAAGCAGATCAAGTCGCTAAAAACAAATTGAGAAATCCAAACCCTGCCACACTCAAATACAGCACCAATGAAATCTTAAATAATGCTGAAAACTACATAAACAAAAAATGGCAGGAATCAAGGAATACTACACTCAAAGGCAGGAAATTCTACTCCACCCTAAATGAAGTTAACAGGTCCATATGACCACCAAGTATAAACAGCTCGGACCAAAAAATTATCAACCGAATACTAACAGGCAAGACAAAACTTGCAAGCAGTTTTGGAAAGCACTTGTGACCAAAACTCTCAACCATAAACTGCTACCACTGCCATACCACAGAGGACCTCCAAAATATCTTTAATAACCACTCACAGTATCAACAGGCTAGAAACAAACTGCAAATAGCTCAACAAGAAATTGGATCCCCAACAACTTATCCAGAATTCATAGGGAAAAACAACCCCAATATTATGCTAACATATAATAACATCCTAAAATTCTTAAAGGAATCCGGACTTAGGGACAAAATATAAAAATAAAAACCCACAAATAATAATCAAAAATCTGCACGTGTGTCTCTGAAATGTCAATGGGGACCTGTTATTCAGCAGAGACATTCGTGCAGATTAAAGTCAATAAAAAAAATTTTAAATAGGGCTCCACATCAAAATAACTCTAGCATGCATGAGGGTCTCTGATATGTCAATGGGGACCTGATTATTCAGCAGAGACAATAATGCAGCACAAAAACGAAGCAAAATAGAGTTAAACCTAGGACCAAACATGTAAATAAAGAAACATCACTTATGAACTAGCAACAACAGAATCCGAAAAAAAGCAAAAACACCTGCAGACTAAGGTGGTCCGAACACCAGGATCATCAGGGCCTGCCACATAAGTGGCAACGTAAACCAACTATATAAACTACAGTATGACCTCAAATAGAATCATATAAGGTGGTCAAATCCAAATGACCTCAGGCCCCGCCACACAAGGTGGCAAATAAATACTTTACGTACATACACAGTCACAAAACACATTTAGCCAACCTAAGACCGATAGGCCCTTCTAAAAGCCAAGTATGCTACCTAGGACCCAAATTAGTGCATATAAGGTGGTCTAAGCCCAGGACCATCAGGGCCAGTCACACAATGTGACAAATACAAATAACAACATACTAATGGCTGTCATCAGGTACCTCTTTCTTAAACAGCACAGAGTATTACCAAATCAATTCAAATCAACTTTTTCGGCAATAAATACCTCGACTATTCAAAATTCATGCTAGGCACAATTTTTAGACCAAAAACCCTGGAGACAACGAGCACTTCAATATGGACTCGTACCTATGTCCTCCCTTGCCTCGTCCGGATATTCAATTTAACAGCATGCAATGCACGCATAAATATACCTTACCAAATATGAGTGTGTAAAAAAGCTGCTGAAACATGAGTGTGTGATGGGCCTACTGCCACTCGTGACAAGCCTAATATTCAGGTAGCATGGAACACACAGTTTCGCTGCCTGACAGCTTATTTAACAGCACTCCTTGAGTGCATTAAAGCCTGGGGGAGGTGGCTCTGATTCCCTTTCTCAGGAGTATTTAACAGCCTGCCTTGCAGGCATTAAAAAGTGGCACATGCACAATATGTGCGCATGCCACTACAATCCAAAATTCAAGTCAAGTCATTAAAGCTCAATGTTCACAAAACATTTCTATATTACTATATGGAAGAAATGTGCACATTTCAGCTTGAAATAACCCTGAGGTCAAGAATTTTGCAAAAGTTGACCAAAGACCTGTATTAAAATGGTGGATGGCGCTCGTGTTTGAAAGCATGCTGTGAAATCATTTGAAAAGACATCATACAGATGAGTTCATGTTTGAATTTTGCACTCAAAATATGCAGAAAATATTCCATTTTTAAAATTCTATAATTCTGACCCAAAAAATCATCCCCTGTTGCTAGCAAATGAAAGGATTTGGGCAAAATGGCACATGATGATCTATCTATCTGGTACGTCGTTGCAGTCAACCTTGACTATTACACGATGGTGGTGCAATGAAGAAAGAAGAATGAACAGAGTAATAGGATATGTAGAAACTGTAATTAGTAATGGAAGAAGTCAGGAAAGTTTTGCCAAGTTACATTTTTTCCCGTCATCCCAGACCTGTCTGGCTACCAAGGTAGTGGAAGAGTAATTGTACTTCAACAGGCACATGTTTGGGAATCATTAGGTCCTACTTGTAGCTGGCTTACGGTCTAGAAGATTAGTTCCAATAGCCCCTGCTTGAAGGATACCAAGCTAGGAACTTCTAAAAATGGTGTATGTTAAGGAGTTCCAAGTGCCAAAGGTAGCATGATCCAACAAGGGATGCAACTCCTACCACCCTAAACAAACAGCCTTACTTTCATGTCCATGCTGACTGGCCTTTCAGGGGTGTTCTTTTACACTGGATATAATGTTAATTTTCATTGATTGTTTAAAATTAACATCCAGTATAAATTCTTGACACATTAAACTCACAGAGCAGTCACAATAAGTTCCCAAAAGGTGCTGGAATTTAGGAGTACGATTGTTTTGAAAATTTCAGACACTTGAATTCCATAGTAATAGCTTCTGTATGGATTTAATACTATCATAGTTTTGAAGCGCAATCAATAAACAATATATACCTTAAAGGATTTTATTTGTTGTTGTTGTTGTTGTTGTTATGGGGCTTAACGCCATTTTTCAGCACACGATAGGCTATACATGGCGGCCAGTATTAGTGGTGGAGGAAGAAACCGGGAATTCTCCGGAAAGAACCACCAACCCACGAGAAGCTACTGGCAAGCTTTCTCACATATCCACATTAGCCGAATCCTAGACTCGAACCCATGCAGACAGAGGTGGATTTTATTTGTAATGGCTGTAAAGTGTTTGAACTTCCCTTGATTGCAATTGAGGGGTTTTTATGTGCAAGCCAGAAGTTGAAATTTAAAGATTGGGCCACCTGAGAAATTTAATGTTTTGGACACTGACTTTACAAGTTTCAGCATTAAACACTTCTAAATAACATCTGATTGGCTGAATATTCCATTGTGAAGGAAATGTTAAACAGTCTAAATTCTTTTTCAATCACTTTTCAGCTGATTTTAAGTTCTGCTGTGGTGTAGACTACACAGTGTAGTATAGTTTGTAGAGTGTAGTTGCTACCTAAAATTGTAAATATTCTTTTATTATGAATTAAAAATCTCAATGAACAAAATGGATCAGGAGAAAAAGAATAAAGCTGCTCACTCCCATGCCTCTTCCAGTTCCACCAACTCACATGTTACCTTTCAGATTGCAGACAGAATCATACATCCATTCAAAAGTCAAAATTCAGCATGTTCTCAGAATGAATCAATGAGTAAATGACATATACATTTGTAGCCATTATACTTGTAGGAAATGCTAGGTATACATTACAATAGATAGACTTCTGTGTAAAGTACCGTGTACACCTTTTAACTTTCAAATTTAGATTCAAATGTTAAATTCTGTGAGATAATAGTCGTAATTTGTTTGTAAATTAACCTATTCTATGACACTAGTTTAAAATTTGCCAAGTATGACTGTTAATGTTTCATGTTATTGCCCATCATCCATATTTCAAACATATCATAGCAATATCAAACCTTGTTTGCTTAAGTATCCAATAATTTTCCTATGGTATTTCTAATCAGTTTATCATTGATTGACCAGCATGGAAAAACTAATCTAACTTGACTTTGTTTTTGACATGAGGTGTGTTGCTTTTCTTGTTTCTCATAACTTGTGTATATTGCAGAAATTTGAAGACTCAGAGACATTATGCTTTGAATAATTTACAGTATTCTGTATAGAAGTGCACAGTGAGAAGACACTAATCAACATTTTGTGAACATTCCGCATTTACATTGATGTTTAATATTTTTTTTTCTTAATGCAGGGGAAGCCCAAGTAGTGTCAAAAGAAACTTTCATTCTGGCTTTTGGAGTGTGGGTATATTTAAATTAAAAGAGTAGCATGGTTGGTAGCTGTCACATTTGGTGAACAGTATTTTGGAAAGGAAAAAATGCCTTGCTTATGTATCCCATTGTAAAACAGACAAAAATCCATGTATAGGTTTTACTGAATATTGCACAGTGACCTGCTTAGTATGAAATGACAACTTTTGTCAGAGGGAGACAAACACAGTGTAAACGAAAAAAAACACTATAATAAGTTTTGATGTCTTCAACGCCATTTCCTTGCTTTTTTCATGTATTGTTAAGTAATAATACTGCAACTTCTGAAACAATGGAAGTTCAAATATTTTTTTTCATAATTCTCACAATGTTTGACTACAGGCCCTGTAAATTAAAATGTCCCTTCAGTAAAACTCTGTGTGAAGCAACATTCAAGTGGTTATCTCCCCATATCACAATTGTGTTTCTCCAGCTCATTTGCCCCATACTAACCAAAAACGCCATTAAACAATTGCTGTAATTATAAGGTATACAAAAAACTCTAGAAAATATATTTTGGTCCAAATTTTGAAAAACACTGCATTTTATAAACAGCTAAATAATCTTCATGAATGTACCAAATTTGGTTTTGATGTGTCTACAAATTTAAAAAAAGGTCAAAATGGTACCACTTTTTGACACAAAAATAATTGTTAAACAGTATTAAGTCAACATTTTTTCAAAAATGTTCATAACAAATACAATTTCAGATATATTTTCATAAAATAAACTCTTATATGCCTCTTTGTAATACTATTATCTCTGCAAATTTTAATTGAGTTATCTTTCAAATAAAAAAAATCATTGGTTCACTCTACCACAGGAGTCTAATGTTTTATCAATAAAGTACAATGAAATCTCTGACAACAGAAAATCACCTTATCGGTACTATAAATTAACACAAGGAATGAAACCATGATCCCAACCATCCGCTCAATTCGACTTTTGTCACGCATCTTTTATCACTTCAGAATCGCAAGAAGACTGAAAAAGCTACACATATCCATTCAAAAGACAGTAATGTACCAACGCATAACTCTCAGACGACCACTGCATGAATCTGATCTGGCGAATTAACCTTTATTTTCACCATTATGGTCACAAAGTCTTTCTACAGGACTCCATCAGCGCCATTCTACATTCTTATAAATACGACTTAAACCTTCGCCATCTTGCCAACATGTTGTTAAGTATAGTCTCAATTTTTAATCTGCTACTCAGTTTTTAGGAACATATATCGATGAACAATGCATAGTATCACATATTTTGCAGACTATGCTAATATTTTGGAGTAAATCAAAGCGATGCAAATCCTAATGTCAAATCAGTGGCAATTTGCTCCATAGAAAAAATTTGAATATATGCTTTAAATGTCCTTTTTCTATTTATTCATATAAATTCATTAATCCCTTACATTTATTTAGTTTAGGGTATTATCAAAAATGTTTCCATTTTTTTAAATTTTTGCAAATTCCCGTTTGTTGAGGAAAAACCTGTTGATCTCCAAAAATTGAACATTTTGATGGCTGTTTTTTTTAGATTTCAATTTCTGAACAGCTCCTGGCATAATATCTTAGGTTTATGTGGGAAAAAAATATAAATATCTAATAATGAGAAATGAGAGGTGGTAAATTTGCACCTTTGATAACCTTGGACAGCCAAGACACCGCCCTAGAGTCCTTAACAACCACATTCAACACAGCTGTGACTAGCACAGCTAGCAAGATCATTGGCAAATATCATCAAACAAAGAAATCTTGAGTTACCACAGATGTCCCTGATCTATGCGACAAAAGAAGAGAACTTAAAATGGGAAAAAGAGATCATGAGGGAGGAAGAAAATACAGAGAGATAAGTAACATGATCAGGAAAAGCATGAAAAAGGCAAAGGAATCCTGGATAGAAAGACAATGCTACAAAACTGAAGAGAATCTGAGTAGAAATGACAGCAAAATGGCATATCAACTGATGAAAGATCTCACGACTCATAAACATGGGAAAACTACCACCATCCAAGACAAATCAGGAAAATGCTTCACAGAAGATCAAGAGATCTTCAATCAATGGACAGAATACAGCTCAGAATTATGCAATCATAAGACCCAAGGAGATCCAGCAGTACTAAATTGCCCTCAGGCAGATGAAATTGACAACCCCATTCTTCATGAAGAAGTAGAAATTGCAGTTTGGTCACTAAAGAAAAGGAAAGTCAGCCGGTGTTGACAACATACCAGCAGAGCTCATTCAAGCATGAGAAGAAGAAATAGTCACAGTCCTAACAACAATCTCCAACAAGATATGGCAGACAGGAAAATGACCCACCACATGGATTCAATCTTTGGTCATTGTGCTCCTGAAGAAAGGAAACCTACAGCTATGCCAAAAGTACAGAACCATCAGTCTGATCAGTCACCCGTGCAAAGTCATGCTGAAGATAATTCTCAACAGACTAAAACCTCAAGCAGAGAAAATTACTGCTGAACAGCAGGCAGGATTCCGATCAGGAAGGAGCACCACAGAACAAATCTTCAATCTCAGACTCCTTTGCAAGAAATACCTTCGGCATCAGCAGAATCTATACCACATCTTTATAGATTTCAAAAAGGCCTCTGATAGGATATGGTATGCAGCCTTATGGGCAACTATGAGGAAGTACAACATCAGCTCAAACCTAGTGCAGGTAGTTGAGCAACTCTATGACAAAGTCACCAGTGCTGTCCTCAATGGCAGCAGAGGAGACTGGTTTCAAACAACAATTGGAGTCAGACAGGGATGTATACTGTCACCTACATGCTTCAACATTTTCCTGGAAAGGATCATGGAGGATGCCTTGCATGAAACAAGGGCACTGTCAGCATCAGAGGAAAAACAATCACCAACCTTCGCTTTGCAGATGATATTGATAGTTTAGCATGAGGTGAAAAAGAACTGGCTGGCATGGTTGAGCACCTCAACAGAACCTCCACAGCATACGGAATGGAGATTAGCGCCAAAAAAACCAAACTGATGACAAACAACACCAATGGCATCAGTGCAGAAATAAAGGTCAGTGGACAGAAGATGGTAAGAGTCACAAGCTTCAAGTACTTGGGATCAATTATCACAGATAAGGGCTCCAAACCAGAACTACTTTGCAGGATTGCCCAGACAACACCAGCAATAACAAGGTTGAGACCAATATGGAGAGACACCAATACTGATTTTTGTTCCAAAATAAGGCTGATGCGCTTGATTATCATATCCACCTTTCTGTACACTTGTGAAACATGGATGCTCACATCAGATCTACAAAGAAGGATTCAACCCTTCAAAATGAGATGCTACCACAAGATCTTGGGCATCTAATACATTGACCATGTAACCAACGAAGAAATCCACAACAGGATCCAATGAGCCATCGGATCCTATGAAGACCTCTTGACTCCTGTAAAAAAGCGCAAACTGAAGTAGTATGGTCATGTCTCAAGATCATCTGGACCGGCAAAAACAATCTTGCAAGGCACAGGGTGCAGAAGAAGCGGCAGACAGAAAAAGAGGTAGGAAGACAACATTAAAAAGTGGACAGGCATGGGATTTGGAGATTCCCAAAGGGCAGTAGAGAACAGGGAAAGATGGAGAGAATTGGTTGTGAAGTCAACTGTGGTACCCCAACGACCTCTTGGCTTAAGGGATTGATGATGAATGCGTCACCATGATAAATTCAAAAAAGTTAATGTTACAGCTCGAAAACGCGTTTTTCAAAATACCTTGCGCATAGCTACCGATCAAATGCTTTTGTGTTGTCAGAGATTTCATCGTACTTGGTTGATAAAACGCCAGACTCCTGTGACTCTACCAATGATACAGGGAAAAATACTGAACTTAGAGCTGTGATGGATACATCTGCACTCTTGTGTTGATCTGGGTGCAAAACTATACCTGGATTCATGCTATGGCCAGCCTTATTTATCCCCTCTTTGACCCTGGTTTTCTTCTTGTCTGTTTTCGCCATGACTGTTTTGTGAACAGAACCCAAGTTGTGTGAGTTAACGTGCCACCACGATTTCACAGCATGCCGGAACCGGAATAAGGCAGTCCAACTAGTTACCGGAAAAACTAGGAACAAACTGGGAATTCCGGAACAAACTGAAAATGCCGGAACAAACAAAAATAGATCAATAGTAAAAAAAAATACTTACTATTTTATTGTTTTCTGACATATTTGTTAGTTATAATCAATCTCAAAGTAATACTCAGGCAATCTGATCCAAAACATAATTTAATTATGTTATGATTATAATAAAATTTCATAGTTAGGAACTTCATTTATAGCCGTTGCACGCTCTCATTCTACAGTATCTCTTTGCCTGAACGAATTTAAGAAAAAGGACTGTAAAAGAATGAGCACGAATGGCTAAACGTCAAACACATACTGACGCTGATATAGACAGGTGCGTTGACACAGACAATGGATTAAGACCTATAAAAATAGATATTTTCATATATTTGCACAAAATATGAACGTCTGAATCGCAATATGACACCTCGATTCTCTGCGAGTGGTATGTGAAATTGGCAAATTATTCTTTCAATCTAAATGATCTGGTCAGTCTGTTATCTTTTTATACATGATAAATTGGACATGTTAACATATATCGTTACATTGCATTATTAGTAGTAGTTATATATGAGGATGGTGAACCAAAAGAGGATTTTAGACCAGAGACCCCCACCCCCACCCCAATTTGGAGAGAGAGGATTTATCGGTGAAAGAATATCCTAGTTTAGAAACCTTTTTTGATTGAACAATGAAATATCCTATTACAGTAGCGTCGGATTTAATCTAACAAACAGATTTAATCTGGCATAATAAGCGACTGTATTACATCATATGGATTCGCAACTGAAAATGACGGTTGGGCTGACATAGTTGATGAATGATATTTTTAAACATTTATTACTGCAATATTTAGACAAAAAATAAACATCTACTACTATAACCATATTTGTTTAATAAAAATAAAAATAATAGTCCTCAGAGGGACTGTTTTTGTAGACGGCACAACACATAATTATGGCATATTTACAGCAAGCATATTTACTGCATTGTATATTAGGACGGCACAACACATATTTGTAGCATATTTACAGTAAGCATATTTACAGCATTATATATTAGGACTGCACAACATCTAATCTTAATTAAGGACGGCACATTTACATATAAACTTAATTCTATGTACAGCACAACACATAACCCCCATATGAAATTTTCTAGGTTGCCAAACGAAATTCTAGAAAATTTAGAAGGTAACGAAACCATCATATATACTCCTAGATTGCTAGAAAGTTTATATGATGATGAAACAGACTCAACCCCATATAAACCTCTAGATTGCCAAATGACATTGTAGGAAGTTCAGAGGGTGATCCGTACTTTTTATGGACGACACAACACAACACACAAACTTATCCTAAGGGATGGCACATACATAAACAGGGGATTTGCCTACGTTCAACAGACTTTGTACACTTTCCCCATGATCACCCCGAGGAGAGTGCAAAAGTACACCCACCACGTGGTGACATGAACTTCGTACCCTCAAATTATCTGAGAAAAATTGGTAATCCAGAACCATACCCAACGGTATATGCCCGTGATGGCAATCGAACCACAGACCTCCAGTACGAGAATCCAACATTCCTGCACTGAGCTATTAAATTCGGTTACATGTATACATTCGAGAAATTATTATATACTTACCAGTTACTTGATTTCGAATAGCATTTCATTTTCTGATTTTGGAAAATTGAATGCGAAATCTGAAATCTTACATATTAGCGTCTATTTGTACAGAAAAACGACGTTTTAGACTGCGCTCGTATATGAAGTTGCCAAATGCAGCATTTATTCTGCAATTTCCAACATTAATACAGCGGCTGTGTACGAATCTGCAGTCTGAAAAATCAATAGTGGGTTTTTACCAAGCCGTGAAGATTCAGGGCATCCAAGTGGAACACTGTTTCAGTACGGCCTTAGATCCTAAGGTTTATGATTTTCATTGAAACAGACAGACAGACAAAACGAACTCGCTAATACGTCTGGAAATCACTTGACAGACTTCTGCAGCACTATAATCTTGCACAGCGCTTTATTACAGACACACAGTCTGAAAACCAATAAATTCTCTGCATTCCAGTACGGTCTTATATATTAAACAATTACTATATTATCTGATACAGCTCTACATTACAGACAAATGCCCTGCATTAGCCGAAACCTTAACGAACCATCTATGTTCGATAATCCAAATACGATTTTAAACTAGCTGGAACGGTATTATCTCCCTTCTAAAGGAACACGGACAGTTATATTTGTTATGAAACCGAAAGAAGAAATATCAGATATTGATAGGGGTGATACTGGAATATTTGGTCGCAAAAAAGAAAATTATATAATCGCTCCAGGAAATTCTATGTTCCCAAGTATAAAAACCATGGGATTTAATCTGAGTAAAAAACAAATGCTTAAAGTTAATTCTGGGAAAATTGTAAAAAATCATTCTGATGGCTTGTACTGGATTACTGATGTATTTGAACATCTGCCAGAGAAACATAACAACAAGTGCTAGAATATTAATTCCGTCTTTGCAATATCTTTTATCATCAAAATTGCTCAGTCCACGCTTAATAATCGTATCAGTTTCAAGCTTGTGAAGATTGGATTTGATAATATTAGTTTTTATAAAGCTAACATTATTCTTTAACGCTGATTTAAAATCGTTAAATTTCATACTTTTTTTTACATATCCACGAGGAATACCTTTCGCTTTCTTTGTTAGTTTATTGTCGTCGAGAATTACGGCATACATTTTACTTCGAAGTCCAACAAACTCTCTCACCGACACAAACATAAATTCATCTTTCATTTTGCCAATAACTTTTTTATTCGCATCATCATGAAATCCACTATTTGTCGGATAATCTGATAAATCAAATAGGTCACGGCGGTTATAAATATCTTAATAGACATCTTCACATTTTATATTATAAACTAGCGAATCTGTATCAGTAAGTAGCAACTCTGAATCTGACCACTGCTTTTTGGTAAAATTATAGTGAAAATCGTACATCAGCCACTTTGATATATCAAATACACCTGCAACAACAAATATTGGTTTATTTAATTTTAAATTTGTCTTTCGTCGTTGTATTGCAACAAGATTTTCATTAAATATTTTCATAGTGACAAAGACGTCATTGTTAACTAATTTATTTCTGCGATTTATGTCGTTTACAATTTCGATAGAAACTCTTTTTCGAATATTTTCCATTGTCTTTCCAAAAACTGAGTTATTCATTAACTTAAAATTTTTTTTTCTCAAATTCGGTCTTAGCAATAGCACGACGTTTGGTATTTAAGTCAATACAATCTGCCATCCACCTCGACTGATTAAATTTTAACACACGATGGACTTTTCTCAGAATTAATCCAGCATCTACTGCTTGTTTTAAATTTTTGTAATGTATCACGTAATTTCTTTTATTTAACAAATTTGGAACTAGCTTATTAACACTCGAATTTTTTGCTGTTGTCATTGCTTGTTGTTCAGGTGATAATAAACTGTAATCGATTATCATAGACTCTGCACAAAATGGGTAGTCATTATGTAGATCATGTAACGAACTAGGGTAATCTAGATCAACTTCAACAAAGTATGAGATATCGGAAAAATTATTATTAATTTTTCTAGGTAAATCTTTTTCAGTTTCTTTAAGAAATTGATCTGGAGTCATCCAATGAAATCCACCACACGGCATTGGCTCTGACATTGCATATCCGTACAAATTAACGCAATTTCGGTAAATAATATGATTGGATGGGAGATTTTTATCATAATTTTTTAGATATTTATTATTAGCTACTGCATATTTTTTTGTTATAATGCTAATTCCGCCTCTGATACCTTTTTCAATAAAAGTAAACATATCAACATCTGTGAAGGGATCTAATTCTATTTTGCTTGTTTTTAGTAGAACGTCCCAAGACAGCCCGGGAGCAGAATAATACCAGCAGGGATCTAGTCCATAATTTTTATGACTAACTTGACGAAAACATTCAAAATCATCTGCTAGTAGTAATACATCTGTTTTCAAATATAAATCATGATAATCACCAAATGTTTTACAACTAAATTTATTCCAAATATCTTGTGCATATTTGTACTCGTTATCTGTAATATTTTCATTTTTTAGCTGTGAGTAAAATTTGTCTTTGCCGGGCAGAGAAGTTTCATTAAATCTGCTCCAGTCGTCGAGATATTCATACGGAAAGATACCTTTTTTTGTCAGATCGACGTAGTTTTCATCAAAGCAACTTCGCAGATTATTAAAATTACTACAACCTTTCACAAGCTCATCTAATGATGCTGCCATAAATTGCAGGCTGTCAATGAAACGTAATTTTCCGAGAGTAACTGACATATATTTTTCAAAATTATTTGGTATACATTTTATCTTATTATTTAGTTTTAGTTGAGATTTAACCTCATCATCACCAAAAGCTTCTACAATGATATGACTATCATAGCCGCGAAAGTTATGTAAAACGACAGGTATAAACTTTGGTGCATGAAATTTTAAATTACAATTATTATGAGCTGCCCCTCTGTATTGCCCAGTTAAATGGCAATGATCACAAACTGTATCATCTCCCAACAACTTCTCGCAGATATGAAAATCAATTGTTTCGTTAAATTCAAGTTGTTGCTTAGATGTTATTTTCATTGAAGCTGTCTTAAATAATCTGTTAGAAATCTTATTAACATCATCTATAAGATTCTTTAGCAGCCAATTGCTGGACTTTCAGATTCACTATCTTTACATCTATATAACTTAACCGGACATGAAAACTTATCGTCGACGCAACAAACTACTTTATAAGCTACTCCGCAAGGAACATGTTGCTGTATTTTTCTTGTACTTGATTTATTAGGATTATTTTCAGCGCCAGCCACTGGAATGAGTAGGCACTCAAAATCAGCATAAATAACGAAAGGTATATTTAGTTTATGATCATAATTTTTAAATTTTAAAACTTTTTCTTTTTCGCTTGGCATTGTTATTCTTTGAACACTGGCGCAGTATTTGAGATGCTCTTGCAGTTTTCCATCGCTAGAAAAACCCTGTAAACATCTGTAACAGAAATATCTCTTATTTTTATTTTTATTATCCTGTCCGCCAACTAAGACGTTAAAGTTTTTTATCCAACAATAATGTCCTTTATAAAATAATAAATTTTTTGTCTTTTGTGTAGCAGTCTCTGAAATATACCTTGGATAAACATTTTCTCGCTCATCTAGTCCGAAAACATTTACTGAAATATTGTTTTGTTTTTCAAACTTTGGTATCTGATTTTCTGCCACTGGAAAACTTATTCCGTTAAAATCTAGTTCATCTTTGTATGTCAAATACTTTTCAATTCTATCGCTGTGGTCACTCTGAGGATGTCTCTCCGACAAAATTGCCCAACGAAAACATTGATCGTCGTTGTTTTTGACATTTATACAACATTTTTTGTTTTTAATTTTTTGAGGGAGATCAACGTACCCAACATTAGTAGCGCCGCTGCCGCGAAGTACGTTATATTTTGCTGTGTGAATTAAAACTTCCTTTATCATCTCAAATTTCCAACCTGATCCTGATGAAGTTAATTCCTCCAATTTTTTATTTATTTCTTGGTGTATTTCATCGGCGACTGTGGCAATATTTGTTCCAGTTAATATTTTTGGTGATTTAGTTGTTAGATATGGTTCTGAAATTTCGCTGTCGAAACTTGTATTTTAAAAAATTATATCAAATATATCTTTTTCGATTGCATGTAACTTTGATAAAATCATATGATACTGAACTATTAGTTTGATACTTTTGTGAGCTGCAAGTTCTTGAGCTATAAGTGGTTGTAAAAGATGAAATAAATTTGTGGAGTTAACATTTGCTAAAACATTTTGATAATCAAATTTGTAACTATTGTCGTATCCGGAAAATGCTGCAGCAATTTTTTTTTGTTTTGATAATGCTCTTCTTAGCAATATCACGCAATTTTAACATTATATATAGTATATTTTATATTTAATTGAAAATTACGTAAAAATCAATTAGAGATATTAAATCCCTATATATATATATAATGTCAGAAATTTTGAGATATATGAGATTGACAGCAGAGGAGCAAGAAACTTATCGTGTTCACCCGATGTACAACTTATATGCTGCAAATGCATTAGGTTCAGTTATTTGTATAAAATCTCAAAAGCCTATGGGAAAACTAACACCAGCTGGAATGATAATTTCAGTAAAAGGTGATGATACAGATATGACCGAAATGTTTAGAAAAGATTTTGTTCATAGTTTGTTCTGCGATGAAATTCCAGCTGGACAAAGAGTCTATAGAGTAAATAATTCTACCAGCGATGACAATATTGAAAATTTAGCATTACAAAACGAATTTCAGCCTCAACCGGAATTTGATTTATATGAGGCATCTGACAAAGGAATTATTCGAAATATAAAAACAAAAAAAGTTATTGGAAATTTGAATAAAGAAGGTTATTTACATGTGATGGTACGTGGAATAAAAACTGATTTTGTTCACTATAAATCCCACAGGTTTGTGTATGAAACATTCAATTGTGCTATTCCAAATAATTTGGTTATCGATCACATCAACAGCATTAAATCTGACAATCGTCTACAAAATCTAGATCTGATCACACCAAAAGAAAACACCAAAAGCGGAGCTGGTTCTGATGGATCCAATTTAAAAAATCCCCAAAGATCAATTATTTCAGTAAATATTGAGACTGGAGAAGAAATCAAATTTAACTCAATATCAGCTGCTGCAAAATATCTTAAAATTGATCCTCGTGCAGTAAAATATGCTGCAGATGGCCTTCACAAAACAGCAACGTTAAGGTCAATATTTTATAGATTTAGTTTTAAATACAGTGATTAATGATATTTCTTAGCTCGGTTTTAGTTAAGCAACTGTCAGCAAACATTAGAATATAATCTTTATCAAATTTTAGTGTTATAAATGCGTTATCATTAAGTTTATTTTTTTTCTGCTGATCTTAGAAGTATTCTCTCATTTTCGCCATGCATTATGATAACATTAACAGAATAAGCACAATATCCCGACAGACATTTTCTAACTGCCTCAGCTAATTCTCTGTAATTTAATACATTAACTTTCTGATGATATTTTACTTCAGCAGATTTTGTTTCGCTGGCCATTATTATTATAAATTAGATAAAAATGGATTTAATGAAACGACTTGCTGATATATAGGCAGGAGACTTCATCTCTAGTGATACAATTGCAGGTGATAAAATTAGTGACGACAATTTAGACAAATCTGCTGGTTATAGCGAAGATGATATTTTGTACAACAACGAAGATGATGATGAAGTAGTTGTTGTCGCTGACAGAAAAAATTACAGCAGACCGACAACTGCATGATATAATGTTAAATATCATATCGCTAAAAAAAATAATCAAATTTAATTTTACAGTTACCGAACAACAAATATTTTGGCAGCTTATCAAACCTTTTTTGAACAAAAAAGTAACTGGCCATCAAAGAAATATAAAATATGATTTTATTTTTGTTAAAATATTTAATTTAATGCCAGTTGATAATACAAGAAAATTACATTTAATTTCGTTATGTAAAATTATCAAATGTAAATCTGTACTTATGAAATACGAACAAATTTATAATAACATTATTGTATCGACCGAGTTGGTACCCAGCTATTAAATTTATCGATATATCCTCTCCATTTAACTAAACTTTTATCGCCGCGCTTTCTAATAACTTTTTCAATAACAAATATATCTTGGGAAGTTTTCTGAAGTTCTTGTTCATAAAAACTACCAGATATAGGTTCACCTAATAAATCTTTTAATGCATAAGTCACTGGTATTGTTAAAAGTACTTTATCAACAACAAATACTTCTTCGCTCCAGTTTGGAGTAAATCCTATTTCAAATATTTTTTGTTTTTTATTGTTTTGTTTTTTTTGTCAGAGAAATTCTAACTTTATCACTCACTTTAAAGTTGTGTCTGCAGTACATGTTTTCGTTTGCTAATGTTGGATTTTTAATTGCGTCGTTTGGCGACATTTTAGTGGTTCGGTGTTTCGTGTTATTGTATTCGTCAACAATGTTCTGTAAATTGTCAATATACTTATTTGTATTTTTAGCTGTTAAATATTTATGAATTTTTTCATTTAGTGTGCGATTAAATCGCTCGACGACAACGCTTTTACATTCATTTCCAGTGACATATTTTTTTAAATATTATTTTGGAGCAAAAACTGCTCGAACTTTTTATTGAAAAATTCTGCTCCGTGATCAGTCCAGATTCTATTTGGTTTTCTTTCTGTACTTGTTATTATTTGTTTTAATGCATCAGTTATTGACGTTCCTGTCTTATCTGAAACTGGCACACTCAAAGCATATTTACTAAAAACATCCACAATATTAAAAAGATATTTCACGCGTGCGCCGTCAGCGCTAACGTTAAATTCAGCAAGATTTGACACATCAACTTTAATCTATCGCCCAGATATCATCAACGGCATTTGCGACAACTTTACGTCACGGAAACCTTTTTTTAGCTTTGTGTAATTCAGCTGCAAGATCATCATACAATTCTTTTCCAAGCCCGAGTTTATATTTTGCTCCAATAAAACCCTGCACCAACGTTCGGTCAACACGTTCTCGCATATTTGTCGGTTTCATATCACGAAGTTCGTCTAGCATTACTTTATCACAGCCGTGCTTATTTTGTTCGTTGTTCCTGTAGCAGATATCATGACGCATTGCTATTGCATCAACTTGATTGTAAGGCTCTTGTCCTGGCAGAGGATTATCGTTTTCATCTAGTTGTTTATCTAACGAATTATAAGGTCCAGTGTATTTATGGCCTGGAAATGTCCAACCGCCTTTTGGTTTCGGCAATTTGCCAATTACTTTATGTATATCTATACCTGTTCCAATTATTTCTCTGTTGTTGCATTGTTGACAATATGTAACAATTTTTTTTTACTCCAGACAAATATCTGTCACAATCGCACTAGCATATCATTATATATTTTCAGATTTACAATAATATTTATTTTCAGTCAGCTACTAAAATAACGTCAAGGCAACCAGCTCCGGACAATTTTTTTAAAAACATACTTTCTTTCTCCGCAGATTGCGCAAATACTTTTTAGCATTATTCTATTATTTTTTTGTTTTTTTCTGTTATTTCATTGATATTTTCTGTTTTAGTTTTACATTTGAGACATATTATATATTTGTAAGTTTAGATGAAATTAATTGCAATCTCATCATTGGCGTGAGAAGGTTGCTTGTCAAACTGTAAAATAAATTTTAAAAAATTGGAATCCAATCCGGCGGATTTGGACATTGGTTTTATGAACATCACGCAATAGTATCCACAAGCTGAAGTTCCAACAGGTTGAAGCTGATTGGACGAATAATTTATTACTTTATAATTTCGAGACATATATTTTTTTCTTGCGTCACTCGGTGGAAGTCCAAATGAGTCAAAATAATTGTTATTACAGACAGCTACCCAGGTCTTGTATATTTATCACACAGGATCCACCACATGGCAATGTAATCGCCGCAAGTTTATCTTTGGAATAAACTCCGTGAAAATGTTTTACTTGTTTTAGCTTATCAAGTATATCAAAGTTACGTAAAGCAGCCGACTTTATCTCCTTGTCCCTGGCAATGTTAGTCCTCGTCCTATTCCCAGTAGATCTGGCAGTAGACTTCCCGCTACTCCCGCCAGCAACGGTCCTATAAATCCACCTCTGGTTGTTCTTCGATGAGATCGCAACGTCTTTTTTTTTTTTTGTTTCGTTGTCTTTCTTTTTGCTGTTTTTCGTCGTGGCATTATATTTATCTTTAGACAAAAATTTTCTTTATTCCATCACCTTCAACTGCTTTTTTCGTTGCATCAGATACTGCGCCAGACGCTGCTGCTAATCCTAATGTACCTTACACCGGCAAAATTTTAGGTATTAACGTTCTGGCCATTACGGATAGTGCCCGACCGAAGAAGCCGCCGTGTTTTATTTGTGTGGCACTTAAATTTAAAACAAAAGGTTTGCCGCGGTTATATTTATTTACTTGTTTTTTGGTTAACATTAAGTTTGTTAAAGTACCTTCAGTGTTAGGGTTGATTTTTAATTATACCTGCCTCTGCTTTGCAACAGCAGCTGCTAATTTTTTAACTTGACCATCAGTCAAATATATTTCTTTTACAATATATTTTGTCATCATATATTAAAGTTATAGATTAAACCTGTACGGTCATTTTACCTTCGATAAAGTCGATTGTAACAGATCTATCGCTGATCACTAACGCCTACACGTAAAGCTGCGCTACTGGAACTGCTCCTAATGTCCAAGTAATTTCAATATCAGCAGTTGAAAATACATCTCTTTCATTTTGTTTACTAATATCAAAATAAAATATCGGATAAAGTGTACGAAACTCCTCTACTGATATCTGACATCCGTCTCCAACGTCCTGATAGTTTTGCACTGCGTCGAGCAGGTACATGTAAGATCTAGTAATATTTTTATTAGCGTCATCTGCAAACTTACATTCTGTTGCTCGTTCTGCATATTGCTTTGAATTTATTCTAGCATATATTTGTCTAACATCAGCATTATCAAATATTGCATTATTTTGTTGTTGGTTACCACGTCGCGCTTGCCGCTGGAATACAACAAATAATTGCCGTGGCTTTTGTTCAGTCGACTTTGTTGTGACTCGCCATGTGTACTCGGTGGTATTTGGAACTGCTGTTTTACATATTTTACGCTGCTGAAAATAAATTTTGTTTGTGCGTTTTTAAGAACAGCATCGAGCGATTTTGAAACTGTCGGTGTTATTCGTGGCATCCATAGCGCAAGTTTGTTTATAATAAACTGTACATCAGCTCCGCCAGCTCGAAATAGGCAGTCATTTTTGTTCTGATCGATCTAAAATAAGTGTATATTTAACTCCACGAAATACTTTGTTGTAATCGCGACAAAATCCAAATACTGTACTTAATGGCAGCATCATTGTAATTTGACGTGATTCTGCTGTAAGTGCCTTTCTCTTAACATAACCCTCATTGTAACGTATATTTCTCACAGTAACAAAATTATTAATATGATTTACCATTGCAACGCCGTCCGCAGCCGCACCTGGTGGTGTTATACCTAAATTATTATAAGCTGCTATAAGTGAAACTCTTGTAGCATTTGCATCAGCGGCTGCAGCTGGTGGGTCTATACCAAAATTAATAGCATTAGTGATAAGAAAATCTCCTACAATTACAGTATCTGCAGCAGCATCAGCTCCATGTGCAATAGTTCACCTTAAAATAAATTCACCAGGTGCAGCTGCTCCAGTTCCAGTATCTTTAAACCGCATCATATTAGTTGCAGTTGATGTAGAGTAATCATCGCTAAACGAGATAATATTTAATATTGTACTTGCAACTTGTAGGTGACTTGAAATATCCTCCACTGTTTGATTAGCTAGTTGATATCTAGCACTTTTAAATAAGCTCCAGCCATTATTTATAAGAGCTACTTCTGTTCCAGCTGCAATTGCGACAGGTGGATTGGCTACTGTCATAATCTGGCCACGAACTTCCAGCATTGCTTTGTGTGGCAGTAAAAATACATCTTCGTCTCGAGTATTAAATGTTCTAACACCAGCTTTATTTGGCTCATTAGAATTTTCGTCAAGATACTCAATATACTCGAATTCTGTTACAGTGTCATCGATATCATAAGTTCCTGCTAAATCGAGATATTTTTAACAGACATTTTTATTTATTAGATTATATAAAATTTTATTTTGGCGCTGTTACCTTAGATATTAATTTTTGTATAATCTGCTCGCCTTTTGGCGATAAAATTTTTTTTGTTATTGTTATCATAGCACGTTGAGTTTCTTTTGTTGGAGCGATTTCTGATATAATTTGTTTCATCTCAGATGTAGTCGGTGTGCTTTTAATTTTATCAGCAACCTTTTGTCCAAGAGCAATTCCAGCAGCAGATGCGGCGCCTGTTGCAAAAGCTTTTGACGCGTCAAATGTCAATTCGTGCAACTTTATGCGCTATTCCCGGAACATTTTCAATAATTTTAGTAAATATATTTCCCAAAAATCCACCAGTAATTTTTCTTTGGTAAATGTTTTTGTTTCATTTTATCTGAGGTTGTATAAAACAATAGCCAATCACGAAGTCGATTGTGCTTGTAAGTGTAAATAGTAAGTGACAACCTCATTATTCAAATCTAGCTGTCGTCCAGATTGATCTGTCAACTGCATATTTATTGCTGTTATTTGACTTTCAACATTTAGCGGATAATAAATAACTTGCCGTGGACTAATTTTCATGAGCAATCCCGGTGGAACGTCTGGAGAAAAGCTATATATTGTTTGTTCTTTACTACCTGGGCTGAGTAAGATCCAGATGCAATAGAGCAATTTATCAATATTGTGTTTACGTCAGTTATATTTACTGGCAGTTCACCGTCATATGTAATAGTTCCTTCAAAAGCAACATAATTTTCATGATAAAATCCTATCAGTGGTGCGATACTTGTTGGCGATATAAAACTAATTAATATATTTCTTAATGTTATCCTAGCTCGTAACGTGTTATAATTTGGTGTCAGCTCAAAATTGTCAGCTACACCATTATTTTTTGTTATAAGTTCTTTTATTGTCTTATTTAGATCAGTGACATTATAAGCTCCTTGTGGAATTTTAAGTGTTTTCCACGGGGTTCTTATATCTGGAGTAAATGAAAATTCATAGTTTACTCCAGTTTTCACGTTAGCCATGGAATGCCAACATGTACATGAAATTAGTCCAATTTCATACTGTTTTTCAGTATCAAGTTGTATTGGCGGAATATAATTTACTGAAAAATTTGCGTTATCTTTAGCAGCTGTGCTAGAGTCTAGTAATAATGTTGTTGACATTTTTTATATAAAAATATTTTACAAAATTAACATTTACAAAATTAAAGTTTTGGTTAACATTTATAAAATTAAAACCGACGATTAAATCGTTGCGATTAAGGCGCGGTGTAAAGTTTCGTATTCGTCAGATGTTAATAAATTTTCTGATCTTAGATGATCAGGTATATCAATAATTTCATTATCAATTTCAGCACCAACATTTCGAGCTTCCTTTGACGATATCAACTGCATTAATCTGCCTATCATTTCGGTTACTGATGCAAATAGTTTAACTCGAGAGTCTCCGACTCCGGTTCCAGTTTTTGCTTACTCATCTTCTTTTAATTTCTTTAATCTGTCATCTTTATAATAATTAAACACACTTTTAAAATTAAAATTTTTAGCTCTGGGTTTTCCACTTCTATAATGTTTAACAAAATTCCTAAAAACACTAGCAATAATACCACCTCTGGCATCGTTGAAAAGGTTTTCAATATCATCTTGTGTTACAGCATTATCAGCTGCTTTGTGTGATACTAAACCTTCATTTATAAGTTTATCTAATTTTTTTATTAAATCGTTATATTTATCTTCTTCCCATTTGTCAGTATTATCAACATCAGAAATAGAATTTATTCTCATAAAATCATCATATTCTGATTCTATTATTTTATCATATTTTGTACTTTTTCTCAGTTCTTCTCTATGTCTTCCAATTTCTTCTTTCATTAAACTACCTTCAGCTAACACTTTTTTAGTATAATCTATTCTTTCCTCATCTAAATATTTTGCTTCAGTAGCTATACTACTAAGGTGATTCTTATTTTATTGTCTGTCATGTCTTTTTATATTAATAATAACTTGCTTATAAAGCCCAGCAATAACTGAGTGTCGATATAATCTAATACTTTCTTTGTATCTTTCATAATCTGATACTACATCACGAGCATGTTTTTCATTTTCTTCTATTATTTCGGTTAATTTTCTAATATTTTCATCAGCGTCAAAATCAGCTTTTGTAATATGATATAATCTAATATTTTTAAATCCATATTTTTCGTTGAAAGAATCATATTCATAATCTTTTATTTTAACATTCATCTTTTTTAGATCATCAAAAAATCTGTCTCTTTCTATGCTAGCTTACTCTTTTCGAAGAGTTTCTATTCTAGTTTCTTCTTCGTCATACCAACTCTTTTCTTTTGATTCTTCAATTTTTTTCATTATATCTTCTAACTTTCTTCCAATCGACCCAACTGTTAAACTTGCTAATTTTCGTTCAAAATCAAGTGGATTATTGATCAGCCGATCTATTTCAGCTGGTCTAGCAACAGGATTAAGAATATGTGCTGAAAGTTCTTCAGCTAATCTTTTTCTTTCTTCGTCAGATCTACCAATAATTTTTGCAGCAGCTGCTTCTTGTTGTTCTTTAACCAATCCGATTAAACCTTTTTCTTGCAATTTCTTAAGTTCTTCTTCTGATAACGGTTTAGTTTCAGATTGTTTTCCAAGTAGTGCCTCAGTAACTGGTTTAAGAGCTGTATCTGCTGCTTCTGCTGCTGCCACTTGGCCACGTCGTGCTTGTTGAATCATCTGCCTAAGTTCACCTTTAGACTGAACAAGATTTTTTTTTGATTTTCTATATGTTTTCTGTACTTTGTCTTTCCATTTTATTATATATAAATTTTATAAAATTTTACGAGATGAAAGACTATCGAAATCAAAAACTTACTGCAGATAATTTTCAATACAACATCGAAACATCTTAGCTGGATCACGTGTTAGTTTATCAAATAAGAAACAGTTATATTTATCTTTTGTCGCTTTATGATATAATTCAATAAATTTATATTTTGTTACGTCGCCACATTGCTCGTTCGCGATATTTCTAACATCAACGTTGTCCAGTCCCGGAAATAATATAAAACAAACAGTATTTCGTCTGATAAATCTGTCAACATTATAAAAACCTTGGGCTAAATAAACAGAATTACATTTCTTATTACGTGACAGTGAAAAATATGACCTTATTTTATTCATCTCTACGTTATTTAGCGGAATATCGTCAAAATCTACTATCTGATGTTCATCTGAATCAAGTTGATTAACTGGAACAAGTTCTTCTGGTTGTTTGATAATAAAAAAAAATCTTCACCAGTATCAAGATCATCACGAAGTTTGTTATTATATTCGCTTAGTAGCTCGTACTTATCCTGTTGTGGATTAATTGTGTAAATATAAACGCGATCGTAATTAAAATTATCGCCCAGCAGTAAATTCATAAGCAAATTTGTTTTTCCCGATCCAGTTCGTGCAACAATAAGATAACGACAATCTGGAAGTTCATTGTTATGTTTATGTTTCACCAACCGCTCTGTATCAAAATTTAATATCGACGATTATGCCATTGTTATATAATTTTATGTTATATAAAATTATATAATGAGCCATTATACAAAATTTGGAACAACATTAGGAGATTCTTCGGCTGTAAGTACAATAACAAACGGCAATACTGATTTATCATGTTACCTAAAAAACTGGCGACACAATGACAGGAAACCTGTCTATGTCAAATCAACGAATACTAGGTTTAGAAACAGATTATCCGCCAATAAATATTGTTAATACACAAGCTGTTAGTTATGCACAACTAAAATCCGTCGACAATAATAAACTAGATATATCTGGCGGAACTTTAATCGGTAACTTAGATATGTCAGGAAAATTTTTTTATAAATTTGGAGACTGGATATCCACCAGCAAACTTAAATCAAACACAAGCGGTAAGTTATTTACAGTTGAAAGTATGTAGATAATAACAAACTTGACAAAACCGGTGGAGCAGTTACAGGTATTATTAACATGTCAGGTCGACGAGTGTTAGGTTTAGAAACCGTATATCCGCCAGCAAATGTTTATAACACACAAGCTGTAAGTTATGCACAACTAAAATCTGTTGACGATAATAAACTTAACAAAGCCGGTGACACAATGACAGGTAACCTGTCTATGTCAAATTCAAAAATAACTGGATTACCGACAACCTTGCCACCAGCGTCCTACTCGGATGCTATTAGTTATGCTCAGTTAAAAGGAGCGCTAAACCCGTATTTGAGACAATCCGGCGGAGCAATGACAGACAATCTAAACATGAGAAATAATAAAATAACTACGACATATGTTCCAGTTAACCCTAATGATCTGACAAATAAAGCGTATGTTGATAGTGTATCTGGGGGTGGTGCAAAACGAACTAAACACAATGTTGGGTATATTCCAACACTTTTTAAAGCAACTGACAACCGAGTTGGGTTTGAGGTAAGCGCATCATCATATTATCCTGAAAACTATCCTTATTAGGCTTTCTCTGATAAACACGAGCGGACGACCAACGGAGAAGTTGAAAACTTTTGGATTAAAATTAAATGTCCCACTGCAGTTGCTATTTGGCAATTTCATTTGCGAGGCCGATTAAACCCTAGTGTTGGTCGAATTTTCAATTGGCTGTTTGAAGGATCAAACGATGATATTAACTGGACAACATTATATAGTACAGCAAACATGTATATTACAACAACACAATATTTTACAATCCCGACAGAAAACACTGTTAACAAGTACTTATATTTCCGAGTTTGTTATCGATGCTCAACATCCATTTCCAGGACTGACAGCATTTCAAATATATACACTTGATGATCAGATATAATCATTGTGAACAAATTTAATCTAATGCTATAAAATAATGTCAACACAATGGTTTATAAACGTTGCGAGAGAATTTTATGATTATATTTTTAACCCTAAAATAAACGTTTGGGACGAATCATTATCAGCATGTGTAATGAATATCAGAAAAAAAATTTCAGTTCGAATGATAAACTCTCCATTATCAGAAGAAGAAAATTTTTTTATTTTTGTTATGCATATGCGAGGGCCACAACTGAAAGAAGCAATAGAAAACTTTAATGTGATAAGCTGATACTGTCATCCTGATGATTGTCTAGAAGAACATAAATAAGTTGAAATCCTGCTAAAAAAGATATTGCGCGAGCTTGATTTTGGAAATTTAGATTTGATAATAAAATCGAACTTAATAAAAGCACGAGCTTACGCTGAAAGAGATGATGTAAAAACATCTGTAGAAGCTAGCCATTATTATCTCGACAGACTAGCAGAATCTGTGATAATAGGTATAAAAAGAAACAGGAAGTTATATAATAGTTTTTCAAAACAAAACATTTTTAAGTATCTCGGTATGTACTACCACAACAAAGAAAGCCTAATTAAAATCGTTACTATGACGGTTGATACGGATTTAATTGTAAATTCGTATTTAAACGCAATTTTACCAATGATACGTAAAAATAGACCCAGAATTTAATCCGATTATTGTTGACAGATCTATAAAGATAATCAAAAATTTTGACGATGAAATTTGTGATCTTAATGATATTGAGCGAGAAAAGTTTTTTGATAAAGTCAGACAAACAGATTTGGAAGTAAAAATTGATTCTTATTACGACATAAGTGAAGCAGATGATATTCCATTTCCATCAATCCAGCGCTCTAGACAATTGTCATTACGAAATTATTACAATGAAATCGAGAAAATACTCTCAAAACCATATGAAAAATTAATGTTAAAAGTAGCTTCTGCTTTTGGTCTGATCACAAATGAACTAGATAAGCTTAAAAATTAATGCTAGCAAATTTTGTGGTCGCATATGCAATTATCAGACAACATCTTGTTCTCAAAAATTTCACGTTAGATCAAATAAGCTTCGTATTAGGGTATATTGATGAAACAGAAAAAGATTACAGTAATTTGGTGAATAAAACAGATTCGTATGAACGTGAAGTAGAAAACACGTTTGATTCCTATAGTTGGTTAAAGAAAAATGAGGTATTAACAGATGAACGATATAAGGGTACTTCGTCAGATGTTTATGACAAGTACAGAGATTTTATAGCTGATCCTAACAATAATAAATTGCGTGAGTTTCTTGATTCGATTGTTGGTGCTAGAGATTTTAATAATACATAAAACTGTAAACAAATATTGTATAATGAAAAAACAGATAATCGATTACAATCACATTTCAGAAGAAATTCCAAAACAAGATGTTGACGCACTAGTACAATATTACAAAATTTTATCATAAAACTTTTGGTGTGTAAAACAATGTTATAAATTCTACCGTAAAATACTTCGAGTAATATTATATTTACCACTGCTAATGACCAGCTCTGGCATAATCTCAAGTGGAGCATTATTAAATCCGTTTTTGTTAATAATATCCGGTGTCGGTGTCTCTCTTTCAACAGCATGTAAAAGGATTGAACCCAAACTTGAGACTAAAAAAAAAAACGATCTTACTTGCGAGGTATAAAATATGATATGGACGATTTAATACCCGAGTTTCGTATTATTTACAGTATGTTAACGGATATCCTATCAATGAGAGTCAGCAGGTATGAAAAAGATTATCATAAGATATGGTTATAGTATTAGATCATTCATCAACTATGTCTGCCCAACCGTCATTTTCAGTTGCGAATCCATATGATGTAATACAGTCGCTTATTATGCCAGATTAAATCTGTTTGTTAGATTAAATCCGACGCTACTGTAATAGGATATTTCATTGTTCAATCAAAAAAAGGTTTCTAAACTAGGATATTCTTTCTCCGATAAATCCTCTCTCTCCAAATTGGGGTGGGGGTGGGGTCTCTGATCTAGAATCCTCTTTTGGTTCAGGATCCTCGTATATAACTACTACTTTATTTACAGTTTTTAAGTAGTAATAATAATAATAATAATAATAATAATAATAATAATAATAATAATAATAATGAATGATGATGATAATAATAATAATAATAATAATAATAATAATAATAATAATAATAATAATAATAATAATAATGATGATGATAATAATAGCCTAGTAGCTTTTATTTGCATTCTTTTATATTTCGTCGCTATCTGTTTTGTATGTAAAGTTCTTACATGTTAATTTGCGTTATTTGCCTTCTTATATTTTGACATGCTGAGCAATAAAACACGAATCGGATTATTTTTATTCATACAAAAGAAAAGGAACAGTGTGGTGAAATTATAATGACAGCTTTTCAGCACTACTGCAAACAGTGATAATATAACAATTTGTATCGTCCTATTGCTAGCCGCTGCTTGACAAAACTTGATTCACGCAGATATCCTGCTTACAAAATCTATAATATGTTACGTGTTTAGGCTCTTACCAAAAGTAACAAGAAAAGAGTGAAGACAACAAATTTTGTAAAATTTAACAAATAATTTATTTCCCTAGAAAACCAGGTAGAATGTGAAAAAGGACTTACGTTTTACGAATCAAATACAAAATTAATCCAAGAAGTAAAAAAATATAAGTCATATTATTAAAAGTCCTAAATGAATCTGAGTCCGAGTCCCGATGACATTCAAAATGGAGGAAGATGATGTCTGTCGCAAGCTTCAAAGTATAGGTGTGTCAACAGTTCCTTGTTGAATTACAGAAAATAATATTCCAGTTTTGAATTCCGAATAAATTAAAATGAATGTCTTTGTCCAAGAATTTTGTAAGAAGCATTTATATTTCCAGGGAAAAGAATCATTTGTATTCCTTAAAACAGAATTTCAACTCAAACTGGTCCCAACAAAGCACCTTTAAGTGTCAAATGTTTAGAGAGCGAACTGAACAAATTCTCTCAAGAAAACAGTTACACGCTAATTTAAGACGCAAAACTGATTCCCGTATGAGGTTCACGTGGTCACCCTTCCAGAACAACATAGAAGCTTTACACATGCCTAACATCACGTACACTCAGTATGGTCTTAACTGAAATCAATGGTTCTTACTCTGAGAATGAATTTTAAAACAATTTAAAAAGTTGTTTACCAGAACCCTTACTGGTTCTGAATCAAGGTCAGCAACTCGATACAGTGTTTCTACTATTGGTTGTTTATCAGTAAATAAAAAAATATCAGGTCAAACAGAACTGAACTGAATTTCTATATATAAAAAAAAGAAGTCAAATCCAGTAAACAAAGTTACCTTATAAATACTCTGTAATGGAATAAAAAAATTTAAAACTAACAAACAAATAATTAAATTACATATACATAACAAATATACTTTTGGTACTAATATATTTAAAGCACATAAGATTTATTGCCCCAGAATAATCGTCCTCCTCTAGCATCAAAGTATCGATGGAAAAAGAACGAAGACAGTAAATAATTAACGTCAATATAAAATAATTTGAAGTCAATGGAAATTAAAGTATAACAAGTTATACAAGTACGTAGAATTTGTTTTAACCTTGGTTCCGGTATTATCTATTTTTGTTCCAGTACTTCGTTTGTTCCGGCTTATTTCAAGTTTTTTTTCGGGAAGTAGTCTGACCCGGAATAAAGTGCTCTTTCTAGATAAGAAATGAAGCAAAAGCTGCTGTTTCATTGGTTAAAAATAGCACGCGGGCATTTCAACATTGATATCGTTAAGATGCCTCCGACAAAAGTTCCCAAACCTAAACTTAGAAAGGGCATCAAAAGGAGGCAGAAAAATACAAAAGCGTTATCAGCGAATGTCCATATAATGGTAGACACCACGTACAGTATTGTAGGTCTAGAATAGAAAACAACCATCAGAGGATTGGGTGTACTCTCTCTTGTCAACAAGAGAATTGGTGCCTCTGAGAGGGCATTATTATAAAAATTATAATTATTTATTTCTTATATAGTTCTACACAATATGTATGAAAGTACATTCCATGTCTCAGCGTTTCAGAGAAAACCCGGAGTATATTAAACTGCATTGAATTTTATAATCCATTACAATTCGTCAAGACCACTCAGGTGGCTAGTCATCTGAGCGTCCGCCTCGGATGCGGGAGGTCGTGGGTTCGAACCCACGGCCGAGTCATGCCAAAGACTTATAAAAATGGTACTCACAGCTGCCTCACTAGGCGCTCAGCATAAAGAGGTTAGCGTTAGGACTGGTCGGCCTGGTGTCAGGATTGTGTAACTGGGTGGGACATCGTGCTACATACCTGCGGCATGATGCCCCAGTGCTAGACATCACTATCAACTGCCACACTGCAGATATTGTAGCGATATGACTAAAAATTATTAAACTACATTAAACATCCAAATCACACACACAATTCGTCAAAAACCAGTTTCTTCATATGCTTCTGTCAGTATGTCTTGTCGAAAACATTTCAGTTAATGATGTTGACAATGTTGACATTCTTGTTACCTTTTTCCTTTCATTTACCTATACATCTTCTAAGACAGGCCGATTTATAGAGAATTCAACACAGTTATATTTACAACAATAGGTCTTTCAACAGAACATTGTGATTATCTTGTTGAGTTGAAGTATGGGTAGTGGTTAATCCATCCCACATTTATTTCTGCATATAAATAATTTTTTTTGGTGGGGGAAAGGGGTAGTGATAAAGTCTCTATCATTTCTCATACTAGTCAGCCTAGCTGGTGAGAACTGTTTATTCATGTGGGTTCTTGTGTACCTGCATGATTATAATGCATTTACTGAGTTGAATCAATCATTGTTTGTAGGGTTGGATATTGTCAGAATATTTGTATTGTGATATATTGAATATTGTTTTGCAATACATAGTGAAGTATATATTGGAAAAAAATTGTAGAAAGTGCAAAATTATCTTAATTAGTGAACAAGAAATTAATGTTCATATAACTTGAATTTCTCTTTATATAGGCAATGACTGGGAAGCATATTTACATATGCATGAGTCGTCTTATTTGAGAATTATTCTAAAAGAAATATCACCAAAAACTCGATTGAAAGTGTAAGAAATGGGGTGCTATTTTCCAGTTCTACTTTTGTTTCATCAGATCTCATGCATTCAGAAATCTCCCACTTCTTTACGAATGGAGTGGGATCTCCCTTGCCATAAGTTTCTGTTCTAAAATAGATCCTGATGCTAAATTAAACTGTTTTTTTTTCTTCAAAATACTATTTACAGAAATGCCACCTTCACCCCACCCCCAATGATTAATTGACAAGGTTTTGCGATACACATATTGGCCATTACCACATCATGGGGGTGGGGGCATTGACAGTGATGGTAGAATGAAAAATGTATTTCTTCAACAAAAGAATTTTGCATTAATGTCATTGGCATGTGTGTTTTTATTTTAGTAAACCAAAAACTTGATAGGACCATATATGGAACAGCCACAATGCCAGGATAATTTACATTCATTTATGTTTCAATTTATTGGTTGTCAAGCAAACTTTGTTTGCATCATCATTTTGACAATATTTTTGATGAATTGGTGACAGCACTGTGAAGCATTACTTCATGGGTCTTGTTGATTTCACACAGCAGTAGTAGAAAAATCCATTGCCAGGGAAAACTGGCAGGCAGCTATTTTGCAAACTGAAAGCCCATTGGACAACTGAAAAATTATTATTGACAAATCATAATGTCAGAAATTATACTGGAATTTTATATTTTTCCAGTGACAAACATTTGATTTTTAAATTGACCAGCTGGGTACCTAGCAGGGTGCCTGAATTCTCTCCATTTAATTCCTTAGTTGAGTGTTGGGTGATGTCTATAGGTAAGAAGTTACACAAGTCCTCATTATCTGATTTAGGTAATCATATTCCATATTATTATGGGTGAAACCTTAAGGAAACAAGACTAGCAAATACTTGTCTTTTGTCAACACACCATGATCTTTGACTTGACACTAAATGCCTGTGATTTAGATGTACACTTTCCCATTGGTTAGTTCAAGAAATGGGAACTCACTGTAGTGATGTGACAGATGTTTGTATTGGCCAACTTTAGTTAAAGGAACCTGGCAGGTAAAAAGAATCAAATCAATTACAATTCTTGTTGCTTACTATACTGCATTGTAGGGTAAAACTCCATGTGGAAAATTTGCATTCATCTAACTGTTAAGATACTGGATTAATACTATCAGATTATCAAAAACATGAACTCTAATGATGTAAACTCAGATAAAGGAAAAATATGGATAAGTTGCTGGTCATGGGTGGCCAACTACTAGAAAGTTGATGGACAACAAGACAACTAGTCATAAAAATTAGCTTCCAAACCAGTATTCTTATTCTAGGGTGGTTACCCATCAATATCATTGCAGGTTTGGGGGCTGATTTATTGGACTACAACAGACCATAAAAACGATGAAATTGTCAGATTATATTTTATTTGCTAATCTCGAACAGATTAATTGTGTAATCTGACTTTTTCCATTAAGAGACTGATGGCAAGTTACAAGTATTGTATGCAATGGGGATTAACTATATAAATGGCTAAAGTTATTGAATACCAAATGCAGTAATTTATCGGGCAGCCAGAAAAATCTGCTGAGCAACCAGTTTTTGAATGCAATTAGGACTAATTATATAAATGACAAAAGTTGTTGAATAGTTTATAAACAGCAATCATGGGGACAAATTACAGTAATTTGTCAGGCAACCAGAAATATCTACTGAGCAACCAGTTTCTGAAAGCTGCAGGGACAACCTCAGATTTTCAAACTTTTCAACCCTTGCACAGGTCCTTAAAATACTGGCTGTGGCATTAAAACCATTTTACACTGTTGTTTGCTGGAGTGGTAATAGTTTTAAGGTATTTTATCTGGGTTTGAAATTAGTGGATGCTAGTAAATTTCATGTCAGACTAGTAGTTTTCATAATTTCATTAGTGCAGTGGCTAGTATAGAGTTGCAGTTGTTGCCAAGCAACATATTGTGGGAAGGTCTAGAGAAAAGTCAGCAGGACAGGTACATGCTTCTAAGTCAGCATAAATCAGGTGCTAATCAGGGTCAATGTTGTTATTCTCCTGCTTACTCCTAACAAACTGCACAGATCCAGATCTGCCAGCACATTATTCGACCGCAGATTCAGTTCTGTGCAGTTTGCAGTTGGACTCGACTTGTGAGTGAAGATAGTACTTTTTTAATCTAACAGTCCTTCTGGCTACAAGGAAATATATGTTCATTTCTAGACCTGAGTACTGTATACATATATAGATGAAATATATGTTCATTTCTAGGCCTGAGGACTGTATACATATATAGATGAAACATATGTTCATTTCTAGACCTGAGTACTGTATACATATATAGATGAAATATATGTTCATTTCTAGGCCCGAGTACTTTATACATATATTGATGTATATAGACTCTTACCTTACATGCATACTCAATCGGATACAAGTTTACTTCTTGAGAAATGTTAGCACCAAACACTCACAAAAAAATACACTTGTAGATACTATATACTCGCTTATAAGTACAACTGCAAACGGCATAGACCCTCATCTGCCAAGGTGCATAATGTGCAGGCAGAAAATGGTCTGTGTTATTTGTTATACTGATTACTTACAACAAACTGCATGGACCCATACCTGCTTGTGTATTATGCTACGGCTGATCCGGGTCTGTGCAGTTTGCATTTGGACTCATAAATAAGTACATACGGTATTTGAAACTAAATACGTATTAAAGAGATATCCCTTTTAGTTAGACAGCTAAATATTTGATCTACATTCTAGCCTTATCATGCATAACTGAAAGAACCCATTCATCCTTAAATTATCATAGCATTTTGCTGGAGAGAAAGATGGCCATGTTTCTTGTACAGTGTACAGACATGAAATATAATGCCTGAATTGATGTTCTGATATGCTTCTTTCAAATTTATAAAGTTATTATGCATTTGTCTTATTTAATGACAAGACAACACATGGTGCACACACACACACACACACACACACACACACACACATATATATATTACAAAAGCTTCTGATCATAATGTCATGTTATTGTATGGGTGTTACTGTACAAGTGCCTTGTTTTCTAGGTGTGGTTAGACTACCTGTTGAACCTGACACGACTTGGCAAACAGGCTGGGGATAAAGCCAGAGAAGAAAAGACATCCATCATAAATCCAAATCATGTGAAGGCAGTGACTAAGGTCAGTCCATATCGGTGACAAATTAATCATCTTTCATTGCAATACAGTACCCAATAGGCACAGCGGTCCAAATAACAAAACAGAAAATTTTTATTGAGCAAATAAAATACAAAGCAATTCAGCATTTCGTTTTCGTTGTGAGGATTATGTTTACAATCATTCTAGAAATGATCTTCATGGCATCCTATCCATGGCATATAACTTCTTTTGAAAATGCTTTCAATGTGTGGTCTTGTTTTACAATATCACCTCAACAAAATTCGTAGCTTGTGAAATATATTATTCGGTGTGAATTTTAAGCCTTGGATAAGCAGTGGATTTGCATTTTTTAAATCTACATTTTTTACCAAAATGTGCATGAAGATATTTTTGATGTCTTCAAATTATGCAAAACAATATAATTTTATGCATTTAGTCCAAAGTTTTTACTCCTATCCTTAGCACAGTCCATGTTATATAATGGCATGTTCAATCAGCATAAACTATGCTGTCAGTTCAAGTTCCAGATGACTTGGATGCATTTGAAATGATAGTACTTGATCATTGATAGAATACTCACTCGAAACCAAGTAATTAAATGCACCTTATGCTAGTCTTGGTCACTAAGGCATTTGCAGAGTGCTCCCAGGGCACATGATTTGTACAAAATTTTTGTACAAATTTGCGCACTTGGAAAGCTGTGATGCACAAAAAGTCCTGCATATTAATTTCATGTCAAACATACGAAAATGTTCTCTGTGTGGTATACAAATTTATTCAGCCATTCACTCTTAAAATCCTTGTAGAAATGGTTGAAATATTCTAGTGCTTGTTGTGACTTGTATTTTTTTTAACTGTTTCCACATCTGGTTTCTTCACCCTGACATGAATTTGAAACTGAATTTGATTGGGCCCCATAAGAAGCATTGTGTCTTGGTTTTGAACCTTGCATCAAGGAAGCTTTACAACTGCACATTTATAATACAGGCTGTTTAGAAGATACAGAATGGCCATTTCCCACCGTTGTTCAACTTAGATGATGCATTCATTCGGCAAATAATGGCCTATTATAGTAATAAAGGTAATTTATTTTTTTTAAGTTAGGAACTATATCAGATTATTACAGCTGGGAAAGTGTTAGTGGAAATACCAGTGAGTGATTTTGAAAGCAAAAATGGCATGAACTATGAATCAATTTACATGCTGGATGGATAAATACACACACATGCCAGTCAACCCCTCATTTCAGTGTTATTTTGAAATTAAATGTAGAAAAGGCATACAAACAAGCCAAATTAAAACTACACAGAGTTTAAAAGTAGAGTGCATGTTTCTTTTCTTTTTTCATTAAAATTGAGCCCTGTAGAATCATGTGCTACAAAACCATATAGCTCTTGTATAAAGGTTATGATTGATCTAATAAATGAGAATCTAAAAATGAAATTAAAAGATAAAGATCTTTATTTGATCAAAATAGCTCTGTTGGAACTGCCACTAATGGATGTTGGAACTGCCACTAATGGACTTAAAATCCTAATACAGCATTATGTAATAGGAAAGATGGCATAGTACTCTAGTAGTCAGTAGAGTGCTAATCCAGGAAAGTTTAACTTTGGATCTTATGTTAGGGAAAAATCTTATTTTGAAGCATAATTATCCAAAAGACAATACCCGTGAGTTGTCAAACAATATTCATAGACAAGGAACAGATTAAGCAGAGAAACAATGAACAGATTAATGATTTACAGGTAGAGGCAACATATTTTAAAGAAATGATTTCAGTAGGGGTCTTATAGAATGGATCAGGAAGAAAGAGAGATGGATATTGAAGTGTTATGTAAATATTGAACTATGGCCATTTTATCCTCCTCATCACATTTGTGACAAGGGGGGAAATCCCACCTTAAGCTAAAATCAAGGGAACATCTCTGCATTTGTCATTTGTAACATTTCAAAAGGCATGAATAACATCCCAACTCAGTTTTGTTCTACACATTTTGTGTTTTGCAGTGTTCACAAATTTCCCCATTGAATCCTTTGAGAGGATTTCCTTATCTATTCATTGGAACTACAAAGTGTTCATTGACTTGGAGTAAATCACTACTTTGTGATTATTCTGAATTCATTTAAAGATATTCTGGATTATATGATTGTGATACAGCTCTGTCCTGAGTCCTCCATCTAAATGTATTTATGGAATATTCACCAAAGTAATATCAAGAGTAGATGCATCTCATTGGATTTGTAGCAACTGTCAACTACAAGCAAAAAACTGCAAAGAAACCTGGCAAAATGGCTTGATGATGACCCAGAGATACATGCCGTAAGAACTTATCTTCATGTCTAAATGAATATATGAAACATTTTGTTGAACTGTCATATAAAATGAGATTGACTTTTATTGGCAGTTGATTAGTATAGTGTCAGATTTCTTATCATTTAAGGACCTCAACTTATTTCTCAAAATGTTATTTTTGTTTATTCCAGACAGTATACAAAGGCTGCAAGGGGTGAGAGAAACTGGGAAGCTTATACTGTCTGTTTCAGGTGTGAATCACACAAATGGTGCTTCTCTGCAGAAAGAAACTTTCTTCTGAAGAAACCTGGCAGCTGAATTCATAATTTTATGCTTTTGTTTTTAATTCTTTTGTCAAAATCAGAACATTACAAATGCAGTGCAACCAGTCTCAGTGTATACCTGTTTAGGAAAGGACACCATTTCAAAAAAGGATTGGTTTCAGGAAGCACCAATAAAAACATGCTTGTTTTCTGTTCTAAGGACACCGGTCCGATATGGAAGATGATAGTGATTATAACTACATGTAAGGGACATGAAAATAATACAAAAAGTATATGCATAGTTTCAGTGCATACTGCCTTTCCACCAAAAATGTAGGTCATCATTAGAGATTATTCTAGACTGTATCCTTGTGTTAATGACACTTACTTTTCATCTTTAGCACAAGAAAGATCCATGCATGGCACCCATGGCACATAGAAAACCCCAAGAAAAATAAAATATAATAGATCATTGTGGTTGATTTTAAACTGAACTGAGTCCATCCCAAGCTTACTCTATAGAATGTGCTCACTGCTGAAGAAGCATTGTGTGATTAATTTCATTTGTTGACAGAAATGCCTTACTGAATTTAATTGGCTTGAGTCTGAAGTGCCTATGCTCCATAATCACTGACAGAAAATGTATAGAAGACAAGATGAAATCTTAAGTGAAAACACTGCTGCATTTATTTCCAAAAATGGTGTACAGGGAGGAAAAAAAATTCAGACTCAAATGCCCAAAATAAATTCTAGAGGGAACTGGCTACTCGAACATGATGAATTCAAGTCATAGTATGCAAGGCTGTCTGCGTGAATGTCTGATAATGATAACAGGTGCTCAGGTCCATATTTATCACAATATTGACAAGTGATGCCATAAAACTGTGTTAAGTCCTTTAGGAATAATAGCCATAAAAGTGGGTTACTGTAATCTACTTTCATAATCAAGTGGTCATGCTTTGCTTGTTGGTGCAATCTTTTCAGTTCTCCGACAGCTTAAAATTCTTGTTGAAACATCACTGCTGTATAAACTGATAAAAACAGAAAACCAAGGCATTTTGAGCAGTCAGCATTGCTACATTTACTGGATTTGTGATGTATCTGAGAAAGCAACAACTTTGTTTTCTATACAAGCAGCTTTATATCTAATTGCACACTCAAAATCTGCAGTAGTAAAACCTTTTTAATCTTGAGGAACTTGACATGTATGAAACAAATAAATAAAACAGTCAATACAATTTCTAAATGTCAATCGCCAATTTGTAACTTTAAGAAAGAAGTGGCTACCATATATACTCACTTATAAGTCAACCTTTTGTTACTGAAAATTTGAATCATAGGGAGTACAGGTTGTCTTACAAGAGTGATATTTTAAAAATTGAATAAAATGTATGGTAATGTTGGTAACTCTAGATGTTTGCAGTTCACAAAAGATACTGTGACTTCAAATATTTTTACATGTCCATGCCACTATTTCCATTCAGAAATGCATTTATGGTATGCACTGTGTTCATCCATTTCATGATGGTATTCATTACACAATACTTTTATCTTCAGTTGTTTTTTTTGTGGTAGTTTTGAAATATTGCAGGTATATACCATCCACTGTATATTAAAGTGTCTGTCAATGTAGTTTACTGTAGGTGTTTACTAGCAAGTATATTGCTTCCATTTTGATGCAGGTTCTAATAACCTGTATTTATATTTGTGTTTTGCTTTATAAATACTGTTTGAATGAAAAACAAGCTGTATTCTCATTTTCCACAAGTTATATTTTTAATTCCTAAGTGATATGTCTGCCAGTGTATGTGACCCAACAAGACCTTGGTTTTTTAATGGCGTCACTCACTTGTTTTCAAGTTGACAATCCTTTGATTGAACCGCAAATTAAGTACATGTACTTGTTCAGTACTATGTAGAGTTCTACATCATCCAGTAAATGTTTGACCTTAATCACATTTAGCTTGCAAAGGCAGCACCCTCTTTATTTTCCCACATGGCAAGCCTTTTAGATTGAGCCTCACATCTGATACTTGTTTAATGCCAAGTAACAGGAGCTAGTTATTCAAACTCTCTGTAATCTTGCTGTATAATGGACACGTGTTCAGTTGCATCCTTTAATTTATTTCACATCCAGTATTATCAAAGTGTTACTTGCAGAGCCCAAGCTCAATGTCTAAATAAACACCCACACGACAGTGAAGCCAAGAGAAATTGAGTCAGACGATTTACAATGACTAGATGATGATGGAGAATTTCAGAACTTTATCAGACAATGAGGAGGAATTCTTGGACTTTGTACAAGATGACATTAGATAGTGACATTTATAGTATACTGTAAATCGCAAAAATTTAGATTTAACTTTCATTGTTTATTTGTAAGATGCAGTGAATTAACATTGTACAGGATTCTGTGAATCAGATCATTATGAACTATTTTTATACTGCTATGTGACCTGTAATTGAATTCATGGATTTATCATATAAATGGATATATCATGTAAAGCATTATAGATTTTAATGGATTAAATTGGGAGAAATTTTAAGCTGTGAATTTATTTGTGACATATTCCTCTCAGTAATGTAATATCTATCCATCCATCCATCCACCCACCCATCCATCTATCAATCTATCTAGTTTATTTTTCCAAACTGCAACTTGGAGACTCACAGACAATTCACCCCTTAAGACAGATCTTAAGGAGGTGCAGATCTGACTGATGGGTCAAAGAGAATTGGCATCATGTAGTCCTAAAGGGGGGTGTTGACTTATAGTTCAGACGACTTATAAGTAAGTATATAAGGTAATCATTTCAAAGACAAGTAGACTTTTAACATTTTTAACACAGCATTAATCAGTATATATGCAGTGATGACTTCTCATTTTCTATATTTTTTCTTCAAATTGTATTCAAATTGTGTTGGTCACAAGCTGTGTTTTGACTCATTTTATGGGTGCTGGCCTCATGCACTTGCATATGATTTGAACTAACTGTGATTATACAGTTTACTATGTGAAATAATAGTAATAATAATACTTTATTTACATTTATATTCATTGAGCGAATTTTTCACTAATGTCCCATAAGGCTTTATGATTCATAAATGTACAAGGTGTAGTAATGAAATGTTTAAAAAAAATAACTGAAACTGAGTTGAAGGTGCATTGTCTGGCACACAGATATTTGACTAAAAAGATATACAGCTGATACAAATAACATCAAAACATGAGACACATAACCACAGAAAGTAGAAACAAAAGGCAACACTTAGAAATGTAAAATTAGCTGTATGATCCTGCTTTAAATATGGAAAGACTTTCAGATCATTTTACTTCAGTTGAGAGGGGCTCAGTTGGCCGAGTGGTTGAAAGTGCTCACTTTTACTGATTATTGCCATCTGTGTGGGTTTGAGTCTCAGGCTCGACCAATGTGGGTATGTGAAAAAACTGCTATTAGCTTCGTGTATGTTGGTGGCTCTTAATGAGGCTTTCCCGGGTCCCACCGTTTATGCTGGCTGCCATGTTTAGCCTATATTGCACTGAGAAATGGTATTAAACAAGAAAACAGTAATTTCAAGTGGTAATTTATTCCATTTAGTAAATCCAGTAAAAGTAAAGGATGGGACTAGTGCATTAGTTATGGCTTAGGTAGTTTGTAACCTAGATTTGGCATTAATGTAAGTATGTATCTATACTATTGCCAACTGAAGTCAGCATATCGCTTCAGTAAAATCTTAAATTATGAACAGCTTTATAAACAAAAATGGTGTTATTGGATCAGCAGACAGTGCATTTTTCAAAGTTTTATTATCTGGTAATAACTAGATTGCATGCATTAACCGCATACCTTGCAGATTATATGATTATTACAAGTCAAATTAACATTACAGGGGTAGTTGACATTTCTAGTTGCCCAGTAGCTTACTGCAGTTGACCCCCACCCCCACCAACTGACATAATCAAAACATCCAATAACTTGGACAAAACCATACTCATATAGTCGTTATATCAAACTCATATTTACTCAGCATGACTAGTATGTAGGCAACCTTCCAATTTTAATCAGCTTTAAGTTCAACTCTCAGAATTAAACAGGTCATATCAAACACTGGATCTGCACCTTACTCTCATGTGGCAGTAGAAAAGATTGCACATTTACAGCATAATTTCAGTACTCTTAAATATGGCCTGTTGTATGCCTTGTTCAGGCATATAGGTATGGCAGAAGATGACGATAAATTCAGTAGCCCTTAATTGCTGATTTGAGCAGTTCATATGGAAACACTGTTGCTGCAGCCACAGTGACCAACAATCATGGTGCAGTGTTGCTCTAAGTTATCAAAGATTGCTGAATGATAGGAATTGGCCATTTCATATGAGCTGTGTAATACACCTGCAGCCTGGACCATCTTTTCTGTCTGCTGCATTATGCCTTTGCTCACATTTTCGATCATCTTCCTTATCCATGGAGCATCTGGTCTTCTGTTGACCTCGTACTGATGCCAAGGCCAACTGGTTAAAGAGCCTACCCATGACAGGAGCATTGTTTTCAAACATACCTGATGTTTGTTTTGCTAGTTGGGGAGGGGAGGACTTTTTAAGAATGGAGGTTGGTTGTGTGTTTGTCATTTTTGGCGCGTTGCAAAAGGCGGAGGTGCAGTGGAGAGTGGCAGATGCCCAACCACCATCACCGACCTACTCTTCCTGCCCTCCCTGCTGATGATGGTGATTTGTATTCTATTTTTGGTATGCTGATACAGTGGAAAACTGCTGTTCCAACTTTGTGGTAGTTTTCAAATCTTCCACCTTGGTGAATCTTTGATAATGGAATTCAGCCAAAAATCACTTGGAGCTAAATCAGGGCTGTATGGAGGATGAGCTCCTTAAGAAAGTCTTTGACAATGACAGACTTTGGCACTGGTGTATTGTCATGGAGTAGATGGATATATCAGGCACCAGAGCATGAATGAGTGGTTCTCTAAGTGTTCCAGAACATTTGGCAATTCTGATGGTGTGCAAGTATACTCAGATTCATCCCTTAATCTCAAATGGCTTTAAAGTTATCAAGTGGAAGGTGTGACAGATGAACAGCTGGAGACTTTTCACTGTATGTACCCCACTTTCTTCCTTAAAGGTGGGACACAATGAATAGTACTGATGCTGATCTGCCAGGACATGTAATGACAGATCAGTCGATCTACGCTGTTTGATTGAAATAGATATCTAAATGAACAGTGTAGACCCAAATCTGCTAGGACACTGGGTGGTGACAGATCAGTCAACACTGATTGAAATAGATATCAGAATGAATAGTGTAGACCCGAAATCTGCTAGGACATTGTGTGGTGACAGATTAGTCAACACTGTTACTTGAAATTAGTAGAATGAACAGTGTAGACACTGATCTACCATAACATTGTTTACCTGAAATCATGAGAAATGAGCAGTGTTGACCCAAATCTAATAAAATGATTGGTGGAATAAACACCGATCTGCCAGGAGAGTGTAATAACAGATCACAAGCTATATTGTTTACTTAAGACAGTAGAATGAACAATGTGGACCCAGATATATCAGTATATGTGATGACAAATCAGTCTACATTGTTTACTTGAAAAGCATAGACCCAAATATGTCCGGGCATTATTTTTATAGATAGCAGTCTATACAGTTTACTTGAAGTCAGCAGAATGAACAGCAATTAGACACATCTGCCAGGACAATATGTCATTACAGATCAGACTACACTGTTACTAGATGAGCACTGGCCCAAAGCTGCCAGGACATTGTGAGACTACATATCAGTCTACACTCTTTACTAGATAACCACAGACCCAAATATATCCTGACATAATAGACAGTCAGTATGGATTACATGAAATCACATGTAGAATGTACAGCATATGCACATTATCTGCCAGGGCATTGTGTTAATAGGTCTGGGTCTATGTTTTCTATCATTCCGCATCAGAGACGTACAGATTTACAAAACTACATAGTGGTATGTGGTTTATTCTAAGTCAGTGGAAACAAGTTTTAAATTGTGTACGGATGAATTGAGGCTGTTAGGCTCAGATATATTCATATATATTATGAAACCAGTTCTTTACCCCAACACAACAAAACATGAATTTGTTATTTATTGCATAACCCCTCTGGTGCATTGCAGGTTTTGTCTTTAGAATATACTGTGTGAATGGAATTCAAAACCAGTTTAGATTTATTATATAAATATTGTGTGAATGGAATTCAGAACTAGCAGAGATTTATAGAAGTTCCTTTCAGTGCATCTAAGAATATAGATGAATAGAGGTCCATTCAAATGCTTAAGTAATTCCATTCTGAGTGTGCAATATAAAAATATGGATTGAACAGCTGTGTCAGATCCCAGTAGACCAGCAGTGTAATGTTTATGTAAAATACAGAGTGAGTTGACATTTATTTAATGCAATTGCTCAACAGGCAGGGGCAAATACTTCAACAAGATAAGGAATGGATATTTTCTGAATGTATATAACACCTAGTAATCTTATACATTCCACCATATATAAATGGAAGGCTGGAAAATGAAATTACATGTCCAACAAAGAATTCAGCAAATATCTTTATTCCCTAGTTACAAATATTTCTTGGATGCTTTTAATTAATTCTGAATGAAAATAAATTTTTTATTTGTTTAAAAGTGTGAATAAAAGTGAACATTTCACTCTTGAATTAAGATGAAAAAGACCAGTAAGATATTAAGGTCCTTCATAAAGCACAAAATATTACTATAACTATCGAGAAAGCTTAAACTATTTTCTTTTTTCAAAATCTTTTTTGGGGTTCATTTGGTTAATTTGTTTTTTAAGGTCTAGTGGCTGTAAAACAAAGAAATGCAAAAATGTTTTGGACACTGGCACAGTTGAGGTCAGAAGATCTGAAATATGAGGCAACAATATACGAGTTTCCACTGTCCTCCAAACTGAAATGCATCAGTCCACTCTCTCCATGACTGAAATGATAACAAGACATAAAATATGAATTTAAATGACTTTTTAACAAAAACTCTAAAGGCAGAACTAAAAACAGTCTTTTAATGGAGATGGAACACTGACTGAAGAAAACTGAATGCAAAAATGATTTGACCCAATACCAACTAGAAACTGTAGAAAGGTGAACATGAACAAGGGCAAATATTGTATGTATTTGTTAGAGTTCCAAAATGATTTGTAAACTTGAAAGAATGACTTACATGAAACAATTTAAGCGATAAAGGAAAAGCAGTCAAATATGTATTTCTGATTAAGCTATGTTTCTGACAGGTTGTTGCAACAAAGAAATTTCACACATATAAACCATATTTAAATCAATCCTTGCAAAATTAAAATTATAATTCATTTTCCATGGTATATTTGTTGAAAAACCTGGATGAATCATACAACAAAGGATTTGCTCTATTCACTTCTTGTGTTGAATTGATACCCAATCATAAAAATGAGAAGTAATTTACAAAAAGACAATAATTTTGATGACATGTGCATGAATGCCTAATAACGTTCATATCAGATTGTAAAGAAACAAATATACTGTATTTGAACAACACAGATCCAGATCTGTCACTGCATAACATGCTGGCAGATCTGTTTAGGTCTATACTCTTTGTACACATGACTTTAAGTAAATTTTTGTAGACCAATCTGCCATTATATTATGTGATGGCAGACAGGAGTCAATATTAACAGTTAAGTTTGTATTGTATGCAAATACATTAAGTTAAAATCATCACAAGAGAATAGCTGTGGTAAATGTATTTTGAAATAAACCACTTCAGGCATGGAATAATAATGCACTTGACTATGGTTTAGCTGTTATGAGAAGTTTAATGATGAAAAATGTAACAATATTTGTGAAACAATTTCTGTCCAATCACCAGTTTCCCCTTTCCATGTTAATTTAAAGAAAACACATACTGTTAAAACTTGTGAAGTATCAAGCAAATTAAAGCAAAGTGCTGATCAAAAAAGCAATTTTTCAGATATAAGCCTGTCATAACAAAGAGATATTTTTTTTTCTAATTGAAGTATTTTCTTTCTGAAAGAAAACAGGTCTGCATAGACTTAAAATACAAATCGTGAGTATCTGATGACAGCTACAAGTACATGTTATGGAAGTAAAAATGTATATTTCAACAAAAAAATGACTTGTTTGTATAAACTGATGAAAATGGTTACCAATTCCTTCCTTTAAAAAAAAATTATTAAAAAAAATGTCCACTTTTATCCATTTTGCATAATTCTAAATTATCTGTGAAATCAAAATTTATGCAAACACTTGGATCATAAGTTTAAATTATCATGTAAGCGCAAATGTAACAACTAGTCATCTACTGAAATTCAAATTCCTTGTCCCAAGTTACAGACTATAAAGTTCTTGACATATCAGATTTTGTCTACAATTAGGAGATGGCATTTAAAATAAATAAAACATACTAGATTCTAAATTTGATCAAAATATTTGTGCATACTTTATACCAAAATGTTTAAATGATTAATGAAAAATGACTATGAGATGGATGAAATTTTTTTTTACCAGGCCAAGAGATCATAAAACACTTGACCTCGAGTCTGAGAGTGAGATCTTTAATCAACCAATCGCAAAAGGCTTAACTTTTGTAAAACCTTTCTTGATTGGCCTATATTAATAAACTCGAGCTCAAGTGTTCAGGCCTGCAGAAAATGTACTAGGTTGCTCACTTGTGTTGTTTGCAACTATGCATGTATCATACACAAACAAATATGGTAAAACAACTGCATGCTTTTCTGTAAGTTTCAAAGTTAGGAACATGTTTTTGGAGGGATACAAACTGGGGGTGCGGTGGAGGGGGCCAGTTTTGAAAAGTTTCACTGTATTTGCTGTAGGGTACCAGTTTTTGAGGATTTTGTTGTTGCAACAAACCAATGATTCAAAGACCCAGTGATCATTCCATGGATACAATATGACCCGTTATGTGTAAATAATTCTACCCCTTCACCCCTTCATCGATAAAAGCATTTAAATATCAGTGAAAATGTACATTTTTTTTTTTACAAAACCATGAAAATTTACATCCATCAAAATAAATGAATTCAGAGTATATTTTCTTTTAAAATAATTGTGTGGACAGCTCAACATTTTGTACTTTTTGTAGACCATCTGATACGCCAATTGTTCCATAACCATGGCAATAAAATGTTTAAATTGTGCCTGGCTGTAGCCAGTCATAAGTTCACCTTGTCTTGCCTTACTTTGTCTCCTGTTCAGACTGAAGAATATGATTAATGAAGAGAATGTCAATACTGTTAATATAATTAGTACTGTGACACAATGTAAAATAATGACTAAATTAGAACTTCTATATAGTTCTACCTTATAATAACAATATATTTGGTCCATAACTGCCATTTTGTTGTGTACCAAAATTGATAATATGGGAAATTAAAAAATACCCAGTTAAATGTGCAGCATAATTTTAATTTATGTAAATTCAATAAATTTTTTCAGTTTATGGTATTTGTGCATTTAAAGTTGTCAGATAAGGAATTTAAAGATACAATACTAAGCGCCTGATGTTGTTTTCTTCAATCCATATTGTCATAGGTATGACAAACCAATGCAATTATAGTTTTATAATTTTGTTTAGGGGGATCCATAGTGGTACTTCATTGTAATGAGGGAAAACTGTACCTAGGAATCATACATGTACCTTATTGTCTACACACCTTGATTTGTATCACAATGAAATATATTCTTCATGTACACTGTGTTTAATATAATGTACATTAATACTGAGTTCATTAAGTATTGACAATAGCTATGAAGGTCATAGTTATTTACACTATAACATAAATGTGAAAATGTAATGTATGTTGCACAAAGATTAAAAAGTTGTTTTAAAAATACATGGCTTAGTGGTTTTCATATTTATATCTAGGTCAGTGAAAAACCAATATATTCACACTTAGATCTAGGTCAGTGAAAAACCAAGATATTCATACCATCATACTATTTTATCGAACATTATCAACATGAGTATCAGGATCAGATTAATATTGACATATTCAGTTGGTCTTTTGAAATATGGTATTCTCCCTTTAAGCCCTTTATGTATACTGAAGACTGGTAAGCATGTACTTTCTACAATGAATGCTAGATTTTTATATAAATACATATATATATATATATATATATATATATATATATATATATATATATATATATATATATATATATATATATATATATATATATAATTGTTAACAATACATTTCACTTCATATAACTTAGCAGTCAAAATGTGAATTCAGTAAAATTTATTAAGTACCAGATATACTTATAAGTCGATTCCAACTGCAAACAAGAAAGACCCTGATCTGCTGGCACATTATGCAATGGCAGATGAGGGTCTTTATTGTTTGCAGTTGGATTATATATTCTAGTTTTAGTACAAGTGGAAGATTTTCATTGTCAATGACCTGTTTGAAGGGTTTAAGATTATATATCAATTTGTCTCATCTACAGCATGTAACCAACTTCGAATTGCATGGTTTTAAATTAATCTGAGTTTCTTCTAATATTTCCCACCCCATGCTAAATAATGTCACTTGTGTACAGATATTTAACAATTGGTGGAAAAGGTAAGAGGAAACTTAGACTTAAACATTCAAATCTTCCATCACATAACAAGTCAGCAGAAAAGAGATGATGCAATTCATTCTTGAAATGATTCAAGTGAAAGATGTTGACCCTGATCTGCCAGCTCATCATCCAATGGCAGATCTAGGTTTACTCTTTATGGATACACAAAATATACGCAAGTAAACTGTTCTAATCTATAATGCCAATTCAAGCAACAGAGAATGGTGATGCAATTAGCCTTACTGCATAATGATGTCACCAATGTAAACATGAGAGTGTAGGCCGACAGCAATGACCATTTACAACAGTGGCGGAACTAAGTAGATGTATGTAAATAAGACTTATATTCATTTTAATGCCAATGACTATCTTCATTTTTGTTTGCGATGCCAGATATTAAATATCTTTATTAAAATAGGCCCATATAGTTTATTACAAACTTGACAAAAACTGAGTGTGCATTGTACCTGTACCAAATTGGACTTTCATAAGTATTATTTTGAGTTTTTCTCTCTTTTGAGAGTTGTGTTACCATAATAGGATAACCTTTTTAATATTTTTGTATCATTTATGAAGCATATGACAAATTTCCAATGGCAGTGCTTTTAAGCAGGGAAAATTATGCATGGACTCTCAAATGAAAGACTGAATTCCATTTTCATAAATTTATTCGGCATGAACACTATTATATTTTGAGCTGCAATTTTTTATTTGTTTAATAGCATTGAAATTCTGTCAGATATCTGGCACTTTATTTAATATATTATTGCTCAGTGATGTAACTAATAACACCTGGATAGGGACATTTTATTCTCCCACCCCACCCCATTCAACCAGATCATGCAGTGTGCCTACAGGATTTGTTTACATATGTGACATCATATAGACACGGTCTTTGAGCTCTTTAGAACAGAAATAGCAACAAGCAGTCCAGGACTTTCCCATATGTATTACAAACTGACAAACTTGCACAAGGCAGATAAAGTCTGAGACATATTGCTACCTGATCCAAGTTTGTCTCACCCTAAAAAAAGCCAATGTAATGTGACTTCATGCATAAAGAATAATACAAAAGGGTGATCTATTCAATCACTATCTGAAAAGCTTTAATTAAAATGACTTATTGATTTTAGACTGGATTCATTTATCAATACCATGCATATACCAGTAATTTATTTTAACATACTGACAATGTTTCACTTAGTTAAATAGCGAAAGAATTTAGTTTCGTTAAATGAGAGATGAATATACTGTGTGTTCTAAATATGTGAAGAAAGAAATTTCAGTTTAGATGTTGAGGCCTCTATTGAAATTGCTGCATACAATATCTACCATATATATTCACATACAAATCAGATCCAACTTCAAACACCACAGACCCTGATTTGCCATTATATAATGTGTCAGCATGTCAGGGTCTATGTGGTTTGTTGTTCCAATTACTCATAACAACTGCACAGATCTAGGTCTGTCAGTGCATTATGCAATAGCTAATCTGGGTCTATGCAGTTTGTACCTGACTTATAGGTGAGTATATATGGTATATTTGCTGAGCATAGTGATATACTCAAATAACGATTGAAATTAATTGAAGTGCTAAATTTGTTAAGAACAAGAAGAAAACTTTCCCTCATAAAGTACAATTTCAACTGAAGCATCATAAATATAGTTGAAAACCTATTACATGTGCAACATTTATTTTATCAGGTGGGAAAATAGGTTTGTATAATATAGGTTTGTGTATTCGCAAAGAAACACAAATAGTTATAAATGAAATGGTGAGGATTGGTGAAATCTGCTTTGCAGTAAGCTAGAAACAAGCTCCAAGATTACCTTGGTAAAGAGGTTTCTTTGCAGTAGCTGTGGGTAAACATATTCATGTATGTTTGTTTTTTTAATTGTTTTCATTAATGGGATATGAATAATGGTATGAAAGCAGTATGGTGTCATTCTGGGAGGAGAGAAAACTATTAGCTCTTGCAAATTCTGCATACTAATGTTGCATAGCTACATTTAGAAAACAAAAGAAATTCATGAAAGAGCTAGTTAAATTAACTGGTGTTCAAAGGTAAGGATGATACATATATTATAAAGACAGTCAGTTGCGGGGTACTTGATCAATAACAGACTTCACCAATAAGGACACCAAATCAATTCAGAGAACTTTCTTGTATTGAATAATTTCATAAAGAGAAATTATTCTCCTTTCCTGCCAAGCTTAAGTTTACAACTGATTCTACCTTCACAAATGCTAGAACCTGCTTGTTGTAGTTTTGATTATAATTTAGATCAGATGTCATGTCTACTGATTAAAACTTACTGATTTTACCAGTACTTGCTTGTAAGTCTGGTCCAGATGCAAACAACATAGACACAGATGTGCCACTGCATAATATGCTGTCAGATCAGAGTCTATCTTGTTTGTTCTTCTGATCAGTCATAACAAAATGCATATACCACGTCTGCTTGCATGTTATCAACCAATTGGATCTAACTTGTGATCAAATATATATGTTAAATGTCATCGTAAAATCCATCTTTTTCTTGTGCTTTGCTGTTATAAATAACCATGATAAAAACCGCCTTTCCAAAATTATCTTTGTGTATTTCCAATTTCAAAACCTTTTCAATCATCATTTATAGTGCACCGTATTGCAGATTATTTTTGTGAGCATAACATTTAGAGATTTTATCTAAAAAGAGTGATTTTAATTTGGCAAATTATATTTTATTGACTGCAGCTAAAGGTAAGGTTTTGATTTAATGGTGGTATTTTCTAGCAAAGATAATAAATTGGCCTTTTAACACAAAATTACTCTTCACTACACTTGACTCATGAGGACACCTTTTTTCCATTCAATATATTGAAAACCAGGAAGAATAAATCATGCCACTGAAATGTTAATTTATTGAAAAGTCAGTCTGTTCTTTAGAACAAGAGTCTCTAGAAGGGATTGTTGCTCTACTATTCTAAAAGAATTTCCAGAAATTTAAGATAAAACCAGTTCTTATTTTATAACTACTGAGCATTGAAACTACCTTGGATATTCTTGGGCCTTGAAAATTTAAAAATTAGCCACTGTGGCAGCCATATTGGCTGTAAGACTGACACCGTTTCATTCAGGACAAACTAGACACCATTAGAAGACTTTTGGTGAAAACCCCATGTTGATAATTAGTGACAAGATTTCAATATGTTCATTTTTGGCAGCCATATTTGCAGTCAGATCAGCAACATTTTCATTCAGGACCAACTAGATATCATAAGTAGTCTCTTGGTTTAAATTCTGTCTACATGATTTTCCATTTAGGTAGCAATAACACAGTTTTCAAGATGGCTGCCATGGTAGCCAGCTGGCTGTCAGATCGGCACAATTTTCACTTAGTACCAACTAGACATAAGAAGTCTTCTCATGAAAACAAAATGTCAGTATGACATTCTATCTTGGAGAAGTAGCCGTAAGATTTTAAAGATGGCCACTATAGGGACATCATATTGGCACAATTTTTTATTTAAGACCAACTAGACACCATAAGAAATCTTTCAGTGAAAATCCCATGCTGATATACCTTTCTGCTCAGGAGGAGTAGAGAATAACAAGATTATCAAGCTGAATGTCAGACCATTTTCATTTAGGACCAGCTAGATTTCGTAAGTAGTCTGTAAATGTAAATCCTATGTTCATATGACCATCCATTCAGATGGAGTAGTGATAAAAAGATTTTCAAGATGGACACTGTAGTGGCCATATTGGATGTCTGGACAAAACTATTTTCATTTAGAACCAACTAGATGTAAGAAATCATCTTGTGAAAACAATCATGCTAATATGATTTTCCCTTTAGGAGGAGTAGCGATAACAGTATCCTGAAGATTACTATGGTGGCAATATTGGGTGTCAGATTAGCACCATTTTCATTTAGGACCAACAAGACATAAAAAAAAGTTTTTAGCAGAAACACCATGTTGATATGACCATCTATTCAGAATATGAGCAACAACAATATTTTTATGATGTCTGCTCTGGTGGCCATATTGGATGCCAGAATAGAAATATTTTCATTAGGACCAACTGGACATAAAGAATTTTATGGTGAAAACCCTATATTGATATGACTTTCCGTTTATGAGGAACAGCAATAATGTTGTCTTTAGCTAAGTACTATGTATTGCTAAATTGCCAGTCAAGGTACATGGTTGGCAACAAGATTTTCAAAATGGCTGCAGTGGAAACCATATTGGATGTCTGAGCAGCACCAATTCTATTTAGAACCAACTAGACCTTGAGATGAATGTGTGTAAGGTTGCACAGCTATCTTCCATCTAGTTTAGGAGTTGCTGCAATAAACAAGTTTTGTCAATGGACAAATGTCAGACAGTGTACAAGTGGATATCCCGTAAGCTCTTCTGGTACATGACTAGTAGAACTAAAAAAAATAATAGTGCAGTAGTGCTTAATTAATCTAAGCTGATGGCTGGGATTAGAAACCAGATTATTCCCTGCCTACTTGCCAGTTGAGGTACATGGCATGAACACGTATAATGTTGTCCATAGCAGTAGGGCTAAATACTGTGTTGAGAACTCGCCAATCAAGGTACATGACACAAAAAGGCATCTTGTTGTCCACAGCAATGGGACCCAGTACTGTGTTGGCAACTTATCAGTCGAGGTACATGGCATGAAAAGGCATCATCTTGTCCTCAGCAGTAGGACCCAGTACTGTGTTGGCAACTTGCCAGTTGAGGTACATGGCATGAACACATACTGTAGTCCATAGCAGTAAGATTCAGTACTGTGTTGACAACTTACCAGTCAAGGTACAGGGCACAAAAAGGCATAAAGTCCATAACAGGGAAGCAGTACAGCACAGACAACTTACATGGCTCGAAAAGGCATCATCTTGTCCAAAGCAGTGGGACCTAGTACTGTATTGACAACTTGCCAGTTGAGGTACAGGGCATGAAAAGGCATAATGTTGTCAATTGCAGTGAGTTTCAGTACTGTGTTGACAGCAAGTCAAGATATATGGCATGAAAAGGCATAATTTTGTCCATGCCAGTGAGACTTGGTGCTGTGTTTACAATTTACCATTCAAGGTATATGGCATGAAAAGACATTATGTTGTCCATAACAGAGAGATTCAGTATTGTGTTGACAACTTGCCAGTTGAGGCAGTGGCATGAACAAGCATAATGTTGCCCACAGCAGTCTCCAGGGTCAGGTAGGTCACAGTAACATAAACTCTTTACTTACAGTCTAAACGACAGCAATTTGCTATTGAAATACTACTAAATAATCACTAATCTGATAAATTTAGTTATTATTCAGTTAATATACAACATCAAGTTTGGGTGCTACTTGAAAGGAATAAATATTTCCTAGGTATACCATCTAGAGTAATTGTTGGGTTATTTTTACCTTGTATGCTGAGAATTTGATGACTGAAACATACCCATGGAACAAAATAGAAGACTGTTTCATGACATTATTATTTTAAACTTTCACAAATGATGCCAAGTTTGGTCATATTTATTTTTCAGTGGATATTAATTTCTGACTGGATTTATTTTCACAATGTCAATTGCAGACATAACTAAATCCTTGAAATTTCTCCACCACTAAAACACTTCACTACACTGTATGTGACATAATTATTTCTGAATCCTTTATCTTGGAGGACACCATGTATTTTGATCATGAACACAGCAAATACTACACACTGCAATGAATTCAAACTGATGGTAGTACCCTAAATTGCATTACGCTAATTGCAGAAGGTAATGATATTTAATAAACTCCCATTAAAATCTACAACCTATTTTTTTACTTTCTAAAAATTCACCTAAAATTGACAAAGTCCAAAACATTTCAAAATTATTTTTTAAAAAACCACTATGAAATGTGCACAAGATTACAATATATCTTTACACCATAGTGGGGGTGTATTCCATAAAAAATATCTTTACACCATAATGGTGGTGTATTCCATAAAAAATATCCTTACACCATAGTGGTGGTGTATTCCATAAAAAATATCTTTACACCATAGTGGTGGTGTATTCCATAAAAAGATATCTTTACACCATAGTTGTAGTGTATTCTATACAATATATCTTTACACCATAGTGGTAATATATTCTACCCATACAAAGTAGGAGTAACTTGTGTTACAAGTAAGTTACCTTAATTTACAACTAATTATTTAAAAAATCAATTCAAAAGTGAATGGGAATGTTTTGAACTTTGTCAATTTTACATGAAGTTTAAGAACTTTGTCAATTTTACATGAACTTTAAAAACTTTGTCAATTTTACATGAACTTTAAGAACTTTGTCAATTTTACATGAACTTTAAGAAACAAAAAGAAGAATAATTGTTCTAGTGGGAATTTATTTCGTATTTTTACCTATTTAGAATTAACATCATTTACTTTTGGTGCTACCAGCAGTTCAAGTTCCTTACAATATATAGATTGTACTGTACTGAGTTAAAGTCATATGTCATGGATGCATATGTATGCATGTAGGTTGGTGTGTAGGTGGGTAGGTAGGTAGCAATTTATGGCACTTAAGCACAATAGTGGCAATGTGATGTAATGACCAAAGTGATATAATGAACCTTAAGGATTATATTTCCAATGCAGATATGTTTATGTATGGCTGTAAATTATTTTAAATTCAGAAGAAAAAAAGTATAACATATATTATCAAATTAAATATTCAAGCTCTTTGTTTAAAGGTCAACTGTAAAAATAGCAGTGAATGTTATATGTGCAGATTGCAGCTCTGGGGTCATTCAGTGCAATATATTTTAATAAGTGGGGCTTTGTTTACCTTGTTTACTTTTCATACCTAGATGAAAATACATGTATTGTACAGGATGAAAAATTTATATATATATATAAAACAGCACACTCATTTTATGTATCTTGCATTGCTGGTTTTTTTCACATAGAGTTTATGCAAATTTTGATTTTCTAAGTTGTGGGTTTATTTTGGCTGTATTTAGTTTGGCAGAGTTGAGAAACAAAATACTGTGAATTCATTTACTTTTGTGGGTACCAAATATTGTGGTTTTTCAAAAACTGACATTTTTGTTCAGACAATAATTCATGGATTGGGAAGGAGGTCTTATTGTTTCTGTGGAAACATAATTGTTTACTGGGTCTCTACATTTTGTGTTTTGTAGCAACCATGAATCCACAAAAATTGTTACTCCAAAAATACAGAATTCACAGTAAAATAAATTCCACATTAATTTTAATATGGTATCCAGATGACTAATATAGCACAACAATATGTCATGTGTGTGTGTGTGTGTGTGTGTGTGTGTGAATTTATGGCACCTCAGCACAAAGTGGCTGTATGTTGACAACTAAAGGTGATGTTTAAAATATGTAACAATAGGTTCAAAAATGTAAAATTTATATAAAATAAAACACAAGGTAACAAACACAAGCACTTTGTTGAAAGTGGGCATAACTGAAAAAATCATTAGACATAAATAACTGCAAGAAATATAAATATTAAGTTCATCATGATAATGTTTACCAATATTCAGGTCAATCCATCAAAGTTGAAAACATTCGCACTGCAGCACACAAAAGAGTTGTCATAAACAAAATATATCTTTAAGACAAAAGAGGCATAACAATGGGGAAAAAACCTCAACGATCATTGTATTGTAAGAAATAAACGATATGTACATCTGTCAGTCATGATTTACAATACAAATCCATGAAAAGGTGTGAAAATAATTATCAACATTAGATGCTAACACAGATGTATCTTGATCAATTTTAGAGCAATCTTTACCAATTTTAGGCATTTTTATCAACAAAATCAGGTGTATCTTAAGCAATTTTAGTCATTATTTGGACAAACACAGACTTATCCTGACCAGTTTTTGACATTTTTATTGTCAAACTCCATATGAAATGACTAAAATAATTAGATCCAACTCTAATGAGATATCATCCACAGGTTTCACAATAGCTTCAAAGTAATCAAAACTTTTTTAAGATCTTCTGTCGAAAGGTGCAAAGTAATTCATGGATAAATTGTTCATTAATTTTATTTTACCTCTAGTTACTATGTAAACTTATTCTGACTCAAACAGCAAATGAGTTCATACTGTAAGTTAATGTGAAAAATAAATTGCAGTTCAAAACTTTAACATATATGGTATACATATCCATTTATCTGTGAGTGTGTCCAAGATGCTGCTGCAAATCCATACCCAGACTTGCATGGCAGATATCATGGCAAATTAACTAAAACCAATATTTATTTTATTTTGGGAGGAGAATTAGAACTTGAAAGGATTAATTATGTAATATCACCACTGATACTTCCCATTTAGTTCCAAAAGCAAGGGGAAATATTTACAAGGAATACATACGTTTAGGTATGTTGACTTTGTTGGAAACCAGTATGTCTGCTTGGACATGGTTCATGTTCATGTACAGTGTCTCTGGATTGCTCTGAAATAACACAATGAAGGCAGAATGATTTTTCTGCAAAATGTGACATTGCTATCACTTTAGATAATTTGTCACAAAAGTACTATTTTCATAGATTTCTCAGGAACTCCAGGCAAAATACTCTTGTCCTGTGAGACCATTTAAACACACATATGTTAATGCACCTATATGGACATTGCTTATGTATCTTAAAAATGTAGGAATATTATAGTGAGCTTTAAGTTCCTCCAACCCATCTTTGTTTCTTTGTGCAATAATTCTTTATAGGAATTTATTGAAACCAGGAGTTTAGTTCAAACACAGAACTGAGTGCTGTACAAAGTTCATTGTTTACAAAAATCTGAGTTCCTCAAAATAGCTTATATGTCAAAATATTTAATACTGATGTAATATTATATAATAATTATTAATACTATTTAAATAGTGGTGCAATAATTAACTAATATATATATCAAAATGTTTTAAATAGTAGTTCATTATTATAAAATAATGAAATAGTATACATGTCAAAATGTTTCAACAGTGATGCAGTATTATATAAAGTTTCACGGTCACTTCAAATGGTTCTGAAGTTCAACTTTGGAAATGATAATGCCACGGGAATTGAAATGGAAAATTACTGTTTGCTGTGTTTAGCAATTTTGTTTGTTCTGGTATGTCAAATGGGTTTTGTGTAATACGTTTGAAACAAGGAAAAATTGGTCCTATTTATAACTTGTTTCCATAACAATGACAAAATTTGTAACCCCAAACATTCTTTGTAGTTAAGGCAAAGAAATTAGTTTGGTATGTGTAGTAAGTTTCATAAATATATGGTGTTTGAGTTACATTCTGGAAATAAAAATGTGAAGGGAAATGGAACCCATATTATATTCCCACCAACTATTGGGAGGGGGAAAATTACTGAGTCTCCTATGGCTTTAAGTGTATTGGATGACAGATTACACCTCTGAGCCAGTTCATTTAGTAAGACATCAAGAACTTAATAATTGATAATACGGTAGGTGAGTTAATATCAAAACCTTACATTCTCAGTCCATACATTAAATCTAACTGACCTATCATTTTGTTCCCTCTTTGACAAAACTAAACTTAATACAATAAAACCAATGTTCGTATAATTGAGGGCAGCATTGTCTAATCATTGGCATTGTAGACTTAAGGATCAGAAGGTTATGGGTTTAAATCCATGTGGCATTGCTTTTAGCTCCTGTCAATAAGGTACTTGGCCATGACTATCCCAGCTTACCAAGTTATCAGTGGGTTAGTCTGTGATGAACTGGGATATTATTAAGGGAGATGTGTATCTGGCCATTTCAGTCACCTTATAACAAGGAAATAAATTTTCATTGTATTAAACCCTTGCAATAGGTTACTATTTTTATGACCAATTGGCTCAAGGAGACGGTTGTTGCTGATTTACAAAATCTCACCATGAATAGTTCATACAGGTTGTCACCCATGGCATCCTTCACATGGTCATCCACAATTGGAAAGGTGCGGCACAAATACTGGCAAGAAAAGAAATTGTGTAGTCAAGTCTTTTATTTAAAGAAAAAACATCAGTAAATTTCTGACTATATATGTATTGTGTACATCTCATAATGTCAAAAATGAAAATGATTTATTATACTAATACTTGACCTTTGTTCAAAATCGAGTTAATGGTCTACCAGACAAATGACATTTATTTTGTAAAACAACATAATACATAGCTAATATTTCTCTGTGAATACAGATTAAATATTCAGATCATTATTAATTGTAAATGAGGTAAAGATACAGTCTTGATTATGACCTTAGAATGGAAATTTCCCATCAGGTTGGCAGAGTATTTCCAGAAAATGGTAATTGTGACATAGGTCAAGTAGAGGGGTATATAATCTTGTTTGCAATAGGAATTATTCATTCTCTTTTGTTTTAACATCTGAACTGGAATTAGTCTTATTGCTGTGTTCAGTTTTTAATTTGGTGGATTTATTTTTATTCAAAATATTATTCACTGGAATTACAAAGTGCTCAATGATATTCTTGGACTAAAACATTAATTTGGAATTATAATGAATTCAGACAAGGACATTTTGGATTATATTATTGTGATATATCAAAAGACTTAACACATCATCACATTCCCGGCTATTGGCACATTAGCACATTTGAGACTACAGGCACATGAACACATTCAATATTGGAATCTATTTGGAATACCACTGAAAATCAATTGGAACTTAATACATTTGGACTTGTGATAGAACTTTAGGAATATTTGGGATTAAGTTCACAATACTATAAGTTCTTTTTAACTCTTCACTTTGTATTTCAGGGAAATAAATTATTTGTTGAATTTTACAAAAACTTGCTGGATTTTTCCCTTTTCTTTTACTTAGTTTTAGACCATAGAGTTATAACAAAATATCTATCCATATATAAGATGATCCTACCCCACCTCACTTAAGAAAACTGATTAGGTGTTCTCTTGGGCCTTACCACAGAAAAAATAATGCAATAAGTATAGCCAAATCTTTCAGCACTTTTGAATCTTTACAAGAAATTTGGTTTCATGTTTTGTCTAGATCATATCAAAAGAAATATATTAGATCTGAACTTTTTTTTACCTTAATTGGAAACCCATATATAATGTAGCTACACCTTTAACATCTGATGTAAACCCATATATAATGTATCTACACCTTTAACACTTGATGTAAACCCATATATACTAAACTATACCTTTAGCATCCAATTTAAACCCATATAAACTTTGGCAAAACTTTTAACTATTGAAGTAAACCCATATATGCTAAAGCTAGAATTTTAACAACTGATCTAAACCCATATATACTAAAGGCAGTTCTTTAGCACCTGGAATGTAAACCCATTTATGTTGAAGCTAGACCTTTAACAGCTGATGTATTAATCTGATTAGGTTATTTTCAACACATTCAACAATTTGTTTGTGTACTATGTATGAATACATTGGCAACTTGCAGCATGTTTCCATGGCAATGCCAAAACGTTTTTAATAAGAGATATATAGATAAGCATGTATATCCTTTCAGATAGCATTAATCATTCCACTCCAACTGCATGATCAATACCTGCTTATCCATGTATACATCTGAGGTGGATGGTGGTAAATGCAACCAGATGTAATAGTAGCAAAATGTAATTCCTCTAAAAAATAATTAACCTACCTCAAGGGAAATACTAGCTTGCCTCTGACTGTCTGCATAGTCCATATTTCCCATAGCATATAGCAGGTTATGTGTCACTCTAAGCTAAAAGAACAAAACAGTCCAACAGCATCTTTCAAGAATCTACTTTTTCTGACACAGACAAGAAAAACTTATTTTCATGGAATTTACTGAGACTCTCTTTACTTTAAATGTCATTAAAAAAATACATTCCATCTTTCTAAATTTATAATGGAAGGTAATTTCTATTATGTATGCATTTGTTCTTAATCTTTCATTTAGGCTTGCATTAATAAAAACATCCATCATCCTTAGCAGAGAAAGGGCATGTAACTAGTATACACTGTTACATATGAAAACTTCAACTTAAAAAACAACTTAAAAAATAAAAACCTTTAGGCTTGCATTAAATATATACTTCCATCATCATTAGCAGAGAAAGAGGAATCAATGTTTACACAAAAAAAACCTGTCTTGAGAGACCAGCCCATCTGTCAACAAAAAAAAGTTTATCAAGACATCTCATAACAGGTCTGTGCAGGGGAAGCACTTTTCAAGGTTGAAATTAAACTGATAAATATATTTAATTCTTTATTCATAGTTATTTTTAAAGTATTTCATGCATTTATCTCAATTTTATGTAGTAATAAATATACACATCAATCATGAAACATTCAGATTTATATTTGTGAAAATGAAAACATCCATTATATTTGTAACAATAACTGTAATGGTTCTGATTAGACCATGAGAAAATATGGAATGTATATGTACTAACTGAATTAAAAGCCAAAACCTGCTCATTAAGAAACAGAATACATTAATTTAGAGACAAAATCCAAATCCTTAATTCATGAACCAAATAAATGGACTAATTCAATAGACAAAGAACATATTAATGTCCTATAATTATAACAGCTGATGAGATCTCCAACAGTGGCACTTTTAGTCTGGTGTGTATGCTTGAATAACTGTAATATCAATAAAGCAATCATCAACAGGAACATTCACAATGACTGTAGAATGAATTCATCCAGTTGTTGCTAGTGGTAACTTATTAAGAGATCTGCATTTCATTCACCACAGGCAACTACATATTAACTCCATACACCATCAATGTACTCCTCATGCTACAATAAAAGCCAACTGAGAAGAGCTTTCATTCTAACATTATGTATGTCCATATGACCACTTCCTTTAATAAAAGAAGAAATAGTTAATCTTAATTGGGATTTTCATTACTTCCTCATTGCAATGGTGGTTAGTGGCATGTATTTAAATTTAATTTGGTTTACAGCCAGTGCCATACAAAGCGACCTGTTACTTTTGCAATTCGATTTTTCATAGCAGTGTTGAAATACATATTTTACCAAAACATCTTGACAACTGGTTATGTTCAGCAGGTGGTCCCTAACAACAGTGCCTTTATATTTTTAAAAAATCAAACTGTGAACAATGATTCTGGCCAAAAATCACAGCAGAAGTTGATCAAGTCAGGTTTTACTGTATGTATTGTTACATAATACTCATAACTTCTAAAATTGACACTTGCATATACACACACACCCACACACACACCCACACTCTCTTAGGGAAATGGGAAGTAACTAGCCATAGATTCATCATACTTAACATAATATGGGGAAGTAACTAGTCTACACTCTTGTACATAGAGCCATCATACTTAGCAGAGAATGAGAAGTTAACTAGGCAACATAGTTCAATATAGTTGCTTATGAAATGCTCATCACTACTAAATAATTCATCCTAAAGACACCTGAGAAACTTTTAAAAGTTTACTGTGCATACTATTAGCATCTTAATGAAAACTTTTGATTGTTATATAATCAACACTGGTTTAATATGAATCATTTAAAAATAATATTTCAGGCTGGATTTGTCTTAGGTTACTTGATAGACATGTTTTAATAGCCATGTTAATAACATGCCATCATTGTGTAGAAGTCCCTTATTAGCGACCTTAAAGGAAATAGCTATGAGCATGCACCATTCTAAATAATTTTCATCAGCTTTAATTTTCAAATTCCCAATGATTTTAACAAGTTTAAAGGTTAAGTTCAGATATTACCTGTATCAGTTTTTCAGCCAATTCATTGGAATCTCGACACAGAATCCTGAAAATATTACAGCCTTTTAAATGCTTTGTATTTTTTACTTTAATATAGAAACAAAAGAGTCATGATTATCTGAACTCCGTGGAAAAAAATCTATAGATATAAATTACATCCCATATTTATAGATTTACATTGGTAGGCAAGTAATTGCTACCAAATTTATTGTTTGAACATAATAATAACAATAATATTGACTTTATTTATAGAAGCTCATTTGGTCAAAATTTGTGTATATATATATATATATATATATATATATATATATATATAATGCACAATTTTTACATCCTGAGGTGTCTTTATTACAATAAATGCTACTAAAAAGTAGACAATTGATCTACTGCTACAATAAAATATGCACAAGGCTTTAAGGATGAGTACATAGCAGTAGCAAACATGTGTGAAATATTATAGGTGAGTACATGATAACAATGTTGAAAAAAGAAATAGTACTGAGTTAAACAAAATCTTTAAAATAATTTATTAAGATGTGTGGGCAATATAGATACTTGCTATCAAAAAATTATGTGTCCACAAGAAATGGCTTTGACCAGGAACATAGTTAACTTTTGGTCTTTTAATAAAGTAATTGATCTGGTGTCCTTAGTTATGGTAGTATGATGTAATTGGTCTGACCAGTGTCCTTAGTTATGGTAGCATGATGTAATTGGTCTGACCAGTGTCCTTAGTTATGGTAGTATGATGTAATTGGTCTGACCAGTGTCCTTAGTTATAGTAGTATGATGTAATTGGTCTGACCAAAGTGTAACTAAATCAGTTACCATTGGTTAAGAAAATATGGCAAGATGGTGAATAACAAAATGACTTCCTGGACACAAGCACACTTAAAGCATGTTGCTCAAATTAAATTTCCCCACTAAAGAAATAAATAAATAACGAGAATATAACTTTTTTTTATTTTGGATGTAAAACATAAAACATCTAACATTTAAACAAAATTTATGAAAATATACTTCCAATAACATATTTTTGGTCACATAATCCTCCAGATCAGAACTAGCTCATTTGATTATATGGCTAAAATGCACAGACTGATATTCAGACACTTCAAAGAGTGCTTGCTACATCAAACTTGCAGAAGTAAAAACAATTTATTTCTGACCTAAGCAAAAAATATTATTCAACACCCTTAGCATCACCAGCAATCAACAGCCATCTCTAATATTGGGTATTCAGGCAGTCTTCTTTTGTTTCTATAATCATTTTTATTTTACAGGATACTTCTTTTTAAAAGTTATCTCTCATAAACATCCAAACATTGTTCAATTCCTCCATTGTAAGTAATTATTTACTTGCCCTATTGTTTTAGCCGCAGCTGCTTGTTGTACATAGACTGGAAGGGGAGCATTCATTGGCTGAACTTCAGGATCTGAAATACAACAGCACAGTATCAAAGGTAATTTGTACATAGACTGGAAGGGGAGCATTCATTGGCTGAACTTCAGGATCTGATATAAAACAGCACAGTATCAGTGGTAATTTGTACATAGATTGGGAGGGAAGCATTCATTTCACACATGCACATGCATCAGTGAACACATAAAAATATATAAAATATAACATATTGAAATATTCATATAAAAAAAGATGCATATGCAGAGAAAAGCAGGTGGTATTTATAACAGCTATGCTATGTTACGATTTCATCCATTTAAGACAGTGATTATTAAAGAAGAAATACTAGGAGCCTGCCTTATGTCATTGGGAATGATGTTCCCATACCAGTAGACCAGTATAATGAAAGCTCTTTTTAAACAATTCTTTGCTTTTTTACTTTGGTATAACGTAATCGTTACTTCTAACAGACCCTATATTTGGAGTGCTGTCAGCCTCACTTTGGTGAAAGATGTTACAAATGTAGACAGGAATGACTTTTCTGGACACCTTATACAAAAATCTGGCCTTTCTAAAAAATATTCTTTCATATATTGGTAAACTTTTATATAATTCATTGCATCATGAAAATTGTCTATGCATTGATCTTGAATTAAATGGCATGCCATCTCTTGAAGTGTTAGAAGTTTTGTTATGTCTGAATTAGAGGAATTACCTCCAATTACAATAGTCCAAACTTGACTGAATATGACTTTTATAAAAGATGACCCAATACTGAAAAGGAATGAATGTTTTGATTTCCTTAAGTAACCAAAGAGAAGAATGAATCTTTTTTTAAACAAGCTTAATATGAAATCTTAAGTATCTTAGACCAAAATAGATTGTTATCTACAAATACACCAGGAATTTTATCATGAGATTTTCAAGACTCCAGGACTATTAAGAACATCTTGTAAGATATTTTCAAGTTCAGTTTTGATTTTACCAGTGTAGTGTCATCTGCATAGAGGTCAATGGAAGAAACTGTATTTCTTACATACTGCTGCTGTGTGTATATTTGTATTTATTATCATGAAAAGTACATTATAAATATCTGACATATTGTATACATCATTTTTAGGTGTAATAAGGCCTTAGACATTAAATGAAATTGTCCAGAATTTATAGCATCATCTAAATGATGACATCAATGACGTATCAAGGTAACAAGCTAATTCATCAAATAAGGGCTGCATGACTTGCAAATCATGGAGTCTCAATAAATGCCATGAGATGATAAGAGAATGAAAAAATCATATTGGCAGGTATGATATGTGCATCAAGTTTCAACATAGTGAAAAAAGTGTTTTTCAAACTAATGTTGTAAAACTAACTTTTTGATTATATTAATAAGTCACTGGAACCAGGACTAAGATTATTAATTACAAGTTACAAGGCATGCAAAATATCAGTAAAAGAAAATATTTGTTTTTAAACAGATAAAGAACAAGGTGGTCAGAAAACTCTTTTGCATTACTTATTTAATAATTACATTGACTCTTTCTCCTGTCTTGTGTAAACAAACATAGCTAATGTTTGAATTAAAAAACATGAAACCGTCATGGTATTATATAAATTTCTTGTTGCTTTTGCATCCACAAGCATAACAAACGCTTGATATAGCATCATTCCTGGTGGGCTGGGCATTAAATTGTCCACAGGATTAATAAATGGTCAGATCATAATTATTCCTGACAGGATTCTTGAATAGAGAGTCCATTTCCTGAAGCTGATTTGGAGAGACACAAGCCAAATCAGAAAAAACTATCACAACTTGCACCAAGTCCCAATCCATTGTTAGACTGATGTCCTCAAAAGAAAATACTTGATCAGATTGTTTGATTTTCACCTAATCTAAAATCTCAGACACTCAGAAGAAGTAGGAATGGATCTAAAATAGTTTTCATGCTCTCGATAACTTGATCTTGGGGTCCAAGTGAAGAAGCATCCATTGAATTGTTATCCCTATTCTAATACTTGTTGAGATCTTCCTTCTTTATGTAAAGTCTTCTGACATTAATCTTTGTACACTAGGGTTAGGGTTAGACACTTTTAAACCTATATGTATAATTTGTATGTTGCTGTTGAGATTGATGATATTTATATGTTGCTGCACAAAAGACACACTGATGGGTCATTTTTTTATGTGGAACAGTCTTAATGCCAAGAGATCTTGTCATGGTACATGATATAAGCATCATAATGCGAGGACAGTAATTAGAGGAATGTTGTTCCTCAAAGAGAGTGAACAGAATTCCAGCTAAAAGACATTTTTTTCCTAAACATCTGAGTTCTCATGGGAGGAAATATAATAAATTAAAATAAAAATGCATGGACTACCATTTAACAGAGATTTAGGTCCGTACAGTTGTAGAGTATGTATTTGTGGTGTCCAGTAAAGTTTCTCTATCTCTCCATTTAATGTTGCTGCTAGAAAGCTCTGAATCAGATTGGGTGTTGATTTCTATTATCCAATACTGACCACAATTTTATGTTGTGGTCATGTTGCTTAAAGTGTTTAAACACTGGGATTTCCTCTTATTTTGGATATCCCTAAGGTGTTCTTTTATCTTCACTTGGAATTCCCTTGTAGTTGCACCTAGTTTGCTGCAAAAGAGGCAAGTGAGTAAGTAAATAAGATTACATGTAGTACAGTTATTTCTTGAAAGTATATTTGAGGGTTGTAAATGCGTTTCCAAATATTTTAGATTTATCCATTTCATGCACAACGTGCAATTAAGGGTTTTGCAATCTAGTTTGTTGTTTTGTGAACAATTTACCCATGAAACATAGGTGTTTACTTATAAATTTAGCTCTTATTAAATTATAGCTAAATTTAAAACCAATTCTTTGTGCTCAAATGGGAGGATTTTGGGACATATCTGGCAGAGTCAGCTTGACAATTGGCCAGAGAAATCTAATTGCATACTGGAGAAAATAATTATCTTTGTCATAGGTAAAGGTATTGAACCTACCTCAGTTATGACATAGTCCCTCATAAAGCACTGGTATGGTTATGACCCCAGTTTCTGTATGAATACAGATTTGATAAAGAGCCTACCTCAGTATAACAATATCTCTCAAACAACACAGGTTTGATCACCTTATTTTCTGTATACCAGTAAACGTTGATCTGATACTGAACCTACCTAACTAATAACATGGTCCCATGAACAGCAATGGTATGGTCATGACCCCAGTTTCTGTAAGAATACATACTTGATAATAATGAAATGAACCTACTTAAGTATAACAGGGTCCCTCATACAACACAGGTTTGTCATGACCTAATTTATTGTATAAATATGAATCTGATATTCAACTTACCTAACTATAACATGGTCCCATGAACAGCAAATGGTATGGTCATGACCCCAGTTTCTGTATCAATACAGACTTGATAATGCACCTACCATCAGTATAACATGGTCCCTCATATGACACAGGTATGGTCATGACCCCATTTTCTGTTTAAATGTTGATCTGGTATTGAACCTACCTAAATATTACACAGTCCCTCAAACAACACAGGTAAGGTCACAACCCCATAAACATAACTGTACTGGTGGTATGACAAAATTTCCGTTTTATAAGGCTGTCTACCACAATACCATTTTATAGTTGACATTTACTAGCAAGCTTTATCACATACCAACATGTTCCAATCTAAGACTCAAACCTATGTGGACAAAGGTGAGATGTTGGTGATCTGTAAAGGCAAGTTCCTTAGATGACTTGGCCACCCTGGGGCATTAGAACTGATATTGAATCTACCTCAGTATGACATTGGTCCCTCATACAACATAGGTATGGTCATGACCACATTCTCTGTATAATGTAGACCTGATATTGAACTAACCTTAGTATGACATGGTCCCTCATACAACATAGGTATGGTCATGACCCCATTCTCTGTATAATGTAGACCTGACACTGAACCTACCTCAGTATGACATGGTCCCTCATACAACACAGGTATGGTCATGACCCCATTCTCTGTATAATGTAGACCTGATACTGAACCTACCTCAGTATGACATGGTCCCTCATACAACATAGGTATGGTCATGAACCCATTTTCTGTATAATGTAGACCTGATATTGAACCTACCTCAGTATGACATGGTCCCTCATACAACACAGGTATGGTCATGACCCGATTCCCTGTATAATGTAGACCTGACATTGAACCTACCTCAGCATAAAGTGGCTACTTGTAACTCTTTCAACTTCCATGGCTCCCATGAATACCATTATAGTGAGGGACCAGTGTTTAGTGTAGTGAGATAAAGCAGTCAGAAATAATGCCTTACCCTCTAGGACTTCATGTTTGACAATGGTATCTTCCTTGGCTGGTCTGAGCAGAGCCACCAACCCACTGAGCAATGAATCCTTGACATCATATTCCATTAACTCCTTGATTAGCTCAATTGCTGGAGATACAGATAAAACGGTCAATATCGATTTCAGTATCATATTTTAATCCTTTCATAACAAGGTCTAAACGATCTTGTTAGATGGATGTTTTAATTTTATTTATATTTCAAGCAAGCCATAAGCTTTCTCATGAAATGTTTTCTCTGACACGTACATCTACAACTCTCGAGTTAACAAATAACACTTTCGGGCATAATGTTTCTTGTCAAGATATTCAACCTCCAATATGTAGTGTAGTTGCATAAGCATGATCTATCATTATTCTATGTTCTTTTAGCAATGCAAAAATAACAAAGTAAATGAATATGCCCCAGCTCCCATTAACGAAATATATACATACCGGTAGATTAAATTTCACTCAGTATCGAAAATTGAAATGACAGTATCATTAAATACAAAGTATACACAGTGAATTATAAAATTAGAAATTATAATATTCTGAAAATCATATATTATTCACATGGCTCTTTTTATCATTTCAGCAATAAAACTACTTTTAAAAATATTATTCACTCAAAAATAACAATGCAGTATTGTATGGTCTATATTTTTGCCCTCTAATTTTACATACAGAGAACTTCTTTCTTCTTAAAAATTTGTAATTATGTAGGCACTCAAGAAAATTAAAAATAATATCTTTACCTATTATTATTTTTCACCCCCAAAAATAGTGAATAGGAAGTGTATTTACAAAAATGACTGACATTACCTATCAGAATATTTATAAGTAAATTACCATCATTTTTATGTCAAATATTCATGAAAATTTAATAATGCTAAAATATCATGATTTGCAGCATACATAAATAAAACTTTCTTCCTGGTAATGTTATATGGTCCTAATTATTCCTGATAATTGAAAAGCAGTGGATCAGCACCTAATAAATCACTGCCTCCAAAATACATACCAATTTACAATTGATGCTGAATGCTGATGCTGAAGTCTTAAAAATCATGTTTTGAACCCTTTTTACTTATCCTACAAGTACTAAACAGTTTCTTCCCCATCCCAAGGTAAGTTCTGATGCCTTGTTATGTTTATTTGATTTTTCAGGCCATAACAGCTATTACAATGAATTAATTTACTTTTGTAGGTATCAATTTTGAAGGCTGTGTGAAAAATTATGTTATCATTGGTATTTCAATGGAAAGTGGGTCCTAACGTTTCCACAGAAGATTAATTTTTCACTGGATCTTTAAATCATTGATGCAAACACAAAAATCTATGAAAATTGATATCTCACAAAAAATAGTAATCAAACTTAAATTAACTCTGAAACCTATCTAATATTATCTTTAACTTCCATTTACAAAATGAAATTGATGGAACCTGTCTAATATGACCTTTAATTTCTTAGTACTCAAGCTGAAAATTGACTGAAACCTGTCTAATATGACTTTAACTTCATCTTATTCAAAATGAAATTAACTCTGAAACCTGTCTAATATGACCTTTAATATCCTAGCACAAAACTGAAATTGACTGAAACCTGCCTAATATGACCTTTAAAGTCTTAGTACTCAAACTGAAATTGACTGAAACCTCTCTACTATTACCTTTAACTTCTTACTCAAACTGAAATTGACTCTGAAACCTGTCTAATATGACCTTTAATATCCTAGCACTCAAACTGAAATGACTGAAATCTGTCTACTATGACCTTGAACTTCTAGGTACTCAAACTGACATTGGCTCTGAAACCTTTCTAATATGACATTTAACTTCCTAGGAAAAAAGCCTGTCCATAGAGCATATTTTAGTCAGTCACAATGATGAAACTAGAAATACATCCAAATAACATTGATGCTACACCAATATCATACAAATGGCATGCTTCTAAGTCAAATAGGGGTCATAAATCATTTAATTCTAAGGAAAAAATGGTACAACCAAACTTGACCTCAGGCATGTTACTGAAAGACCTCATACCAAATTTGGTTTCAGTGCATGAAGTCCTTCAAAAGTCATTTACTGGAAACAAAATATGTAACAAATAGGATGGGAAATATGTATTGTTACATATATGTAATTAAATTGCTTGTTTGTTAGTTTAAATTCTTTTTTTTTATTTTTGTTTCATTACATTTTTTTGTAAGAATAATATTTTTACTGGATTTTATGTTTTTCCCAGTAAATTTAGTCTTTTGTTTTGACCTGTGTAAAACACAAATGTTTGCTTCATTTTCATTTTTAGCTAACCTAGTTCTTAACCTTGGTTCCAATTTTGTAAACATTGAATGAAAATGATTGGTCATTACCAAGGTCATGTTTGGCCCACATGTTAGCTAAGTTGTAAAAAGCCTTTCTTTTTTATTTATTTCCAGCGTGAGAATCTGATTCTTAGATAGGGATATTCTAGATTACGTGCTAAATGACATTTTTTTTACTGCGTTGTTCAAATTAGTGATCACGTAGTCCCGTCACATGAGCCACCATGTGATCTAAAATTGTGGGTTAAGACAGATGATTTCTAGTAGATTTGCCAGTTGTATTTTACACCTTTAGATCTCAAGGTGTTTTTTCTTCTGTTGATGCCATTTGATTTAGACTTCTTCTATTTTGTGGATTTAATAATTTATATTCTCTAGAAAAAAACACAAGTGCTCTTCTTTATAAAAATTCTGGGACAAAGACTTTAGTGGAAATTTATTCTGGAATTCTAAACGGGAATATTATAAATTGTGATTCAACGAGGAACTGTTGCCATGAGTATAACGACCTCATCTGACATCATCGCCTTCCATATTGGAACTTCATCAAGATTCGAACCTGGAGAACTGTTTAGTAACAGGACATATATTTTCGAATTCTAGGAATAATTTTTGGATTATATTCACAAACCGTAAGTCCTATTTCATATTTTTACCTTGTTTTCTTGGGAAATAAATTATTTTGTTAAAAATTACAAAGCTTGTTGGCTTCCCTCTTTTCTTTTGTTACCTTTGTACGAACCTACACGTAACAGTATGGCCATGAATAACAGTATATGCCCCCTCCATGGTTATGGCACAAAAATTCCTCTTCATTGAGGACTCTGTCTGACATTCGCAAAGTCCATTTCATTGAGGACTTTCAACTGACGCTGACATTTTAAACACTGCTTTATGTTCATGCTTATAAGATGTAAAGAACTATAAAAGATGTAAATAACTATAAACTGTCAAACTTGCTATGGTAATCACTGAAAACCCCCACCTGACACAGACATTTTAAACATCTTTTGTATTCATGCTTGTTAGATGTCAAGAGTAATAATCAGTAAAACCTATCATTAGTAATCACTGAGGAATCCTACCAGACATTGAATTTTAAATGTATTTATTGTCCATGCTTGATAGATGCAAGGAACAATAACCAGTAAAACCTACTATAGTAATTACTGAGGACTCCTCCTTCAAACTGACATTTTAAAATACATATTTTTTCATGCTTGATGGAAACAACGAACAATACTCAGTAGAACCTACTATTGCAATCAGTGAGGATTCCAACCAAACATTGATATTTTAAACATATTTTTGGTTCATGGTTGATAGATGTAAAGAACAATAAACAGTAAAACCTAAACTAATAACTACTGAGGACTCTTACCTCATATTGACAGTTTTCATGCTATTTTTTGCTCATGCTTAATAGATGTAAGAAACAATAAACAGTCATACCTACTATAGCTACAACATGCATATAAAGATCACTTGTATTAAAAAAGATAAGCTCCTTACATCCCATTTGTTTATGAAACATGTGTTTGCCTATAAATAAAGACCATCTGCTCATAAAAACCATTTGAAGTAAGGTCCCCTGGAGTGGTCATGATACTCAGGTTTGACTGTACTTGATCACAAAGAGTGATACAGTGAAACCTGTCTTGAGAGACCACTGCTATGTGAGACCACCTGTCTTGAGAGACCATATTCTCAGTGCACAAACTTAATGATTATATAGCACTTTGACCTGTTATGAGAGACCACCTGTCTTGAGAGACCATAATTTTCTGGCAGAAAGGGTGGTCTTTCAAGACAGGTTCTACTGTACATCTACATAATTTGTTATATGTAAGTGTGTCAAGCCACATGTACCAGTATAAGGGTTTTGAAATATTGTTGCACATATAGAGTGCAAAAATATTCACCAGTAAATATAATAATATTACTACTTACATTGAAGTAATCTTTCACCATAAAACCTGATTTGTAGCTACTGCATGTATTTCTGTATTATAATGTAAAGTACAGTACTAAATTTCACATGTGTAATTTCTCAGAACTTTTGGGGAAAAGGGGGACATTAATAAGTAGTTTAGAGAAATCACTGCTTCCAGTAGATACCAATTTAATTACACATTATACTGTAAATACTATATTCTTATGAGGTATTTATTGTAGCCTGACTTTGGGCACACATGCTCCTTTTTACGTCTATAGATAAGTTAAACTATAATTAAGATATTCTTATAATGTATTTATAATAGCCTCACTTCTGAAAATTAGTGACACATTTATGCCAAAACAACTTTCCCAACCAAAAAGAAAACTCTTTAAGGGTTAAAAGGTTATACAACATTTTACAATTTTGGCACTAAACAAATGAAAATTATAAAGAAATTCAATAATAAACAAGAAATATCAAGATAAATAACCTAAATGTTACATATTAGTCTAACCTTCAAACTGAACCTCTAGATGAAGTGTCCTCAGTAGGTTTAGAAGTGGTTCCACAATACTGGGGTTGGTAACCTTTACAACTGGCTGTAAGACAAGGCCAATAACAAGTCAACATTGTTAAATAAATGTTAAAAAGCTTTGATAAAAGTTATTTAAAATTTTTAAAATCATCATAATACAGCAAAGCTGCAGAGCAACATAAAAGCTGAAGGAAATGGAAAATATTTTAACATGTCAGAATAACATCCTTTCTACCTCTCTCAAGCTTATATAACCTATAAATCAGTCAATACTTTTTTTTGACATTCAGTGCCTCCATTAATTCTAACAATTCAAAAAACTACTTTTATTGGATTATATTATATATTTAACATTTTCCTGAAACAACTTTTCTTACTGTAACATATTCTTCACCTGAATAAACTAGTTGCAATTTTAAAATCTCTCATAGCCAAATCAGTTTATTCAAAATTGAATAGAAACAATTACAGATCTCTAAGAAATCGACATATTGGTGCATTTTAACTAAAAACTGTTCATCTTAAATTGCATAAAGAAATTTTTGATTGCATTCAAATTATGCAAAACAGTTTAATTTTAAGAATCCATGTTGCATGATGGCATGTTCAAGCAATATAAATTATGCTATCGGTTCAAGTTCCACATGATATGTGCACATTTGAAATGATAGCACTTGATCACTGATAGAACACTCAATCAGATTCTGGTAGAGCCAGTTAAAATCAAACACCCCTAAACTAGTCTTGGTCATGATGCTGCTGATATATTAATAAAATTTTTGTATGATTAACATCTAGATTAAGACTCTGTATCAAAGTGTACGATTTTTTGCTCGACATTGTTCACAAAGTATCCCATTTAATTTTTTAAAAAAACAATGAATTCCAAACCAGAGTGTAAAATACATGATTTATTAAGAGCTCTGCAATTAAATTTCAATATGCAATGCACTCAAGTTTTGTGAATATAGCAGCAGATCACAAAATATTTGATTATGACCAACTTGCCAACTTTTCTGGGTGGTTTCTTCTAATTATAATTCTACATCAAATAGGCAGTTTTACCTTACAGTTGACATGTGCAATTTCCAACAAACTTCTTTTTGTAGGTATTTGGTGCATAATTTATGTATGTAGTAATAGTTCATACAAGAATAAGGGTTATTCAAGCTAATTTTGGGGGCAACCTAACACATTCTCAGACTTTCTTGTTCCAATAGGCTCATTTCAGAACAACAGCTATGAAGCATCACAGTTGGCATATTCTACCATCTTTGCTCTCTTCACCCACAAGTTCTGAGGTGGTGTGAGTTCTCAGCCAGAGGACAGTGTTGGCTAACAATGTTTTTCTTGTTTGGGAAGACTTTTTATAGCAACACTATTCAAGTTTCAAGACCTGTCTTGCAAAATATTTTTGAGCATTCATGAAAGACGTTAAACTTTAAGGTTTAAATCCTCCAGAGTTTTTTAAACATCTGTATAATGCACATTCTGTATGGCTTCTATATGATCATTTTTGGAAAATAATTATTTCAGATCCATATAAATATTTTGCAAGATATGCAAACTAATACTGAGTATAAATTTCATGTCCATGAGCATACTAGATGACATGAAATTTAAATTAATATTCAGATAAAGAAATTAAATTATTCCTATAGCAAACACGAGACTCATTTGTGCAATAAAGTTCTTGCAAGGGCTCTTAATTTTTTTTTAACAAATAAAATAAATCTCAATTTTGTTTCTTAATGAGCATTATGTTACAACTTGAAATTAGTATGTCATGTATTATTTGTCCCTAATTGCTTCCTTGGTCATGAACCATCTGAGTATCACAAAATTTTCTACAATACCAAAATTTTTGCTAATTTGGTGAGTGAGGTGAATAAGGAAAAATATGATTCATAGACAGGACTGACACAACCTATACTCACTTAAAAGTCAAGTCAAACTGTTAACTGCACAGTCCCAGATCCGCCATCGCATAAAGCACCAGAAAATCTGGTTCTGTGCAGTTTGTTAGGAGTAATCAGCTGAGAAAATAATACATACCTTGATCATCTGTCGCATTATGCATCAGCAGATCAGGGTTTAGTTTATTTGAAGTTGGACTTGACTTATAGGTGAATATATACAATAGTGCAAATTTAGTCTGTGATCATAAGACATGGAAATCTAGTGTCAGTTAGTTATAATGTTTTAGATTCACAAATTAAAATTCAATGATGATAAAAGAGTTTGCTGTATGGTGTATACAAACCTGCACCACACGTAAAGACTGTGCTGCCATCTGCTGGGCTTTGGGTGAACTACAGGGTAGGAGGGCAATGAGCCCCTTATAGACTTGAACCTCGAACTTTGGATTCCCCTTGGCCAGCATCAGCAATAAGTTTCTACATGCATCCTGTGCCTCCTCTGACTTGGACTTGGCCAAACATTCTGCCACAGCACGGATTCCTAAGTGGAGAAAACAAGACTTATTAACCATATCTCTGCAATACTGTGCATTATTCATTTTGTAGTAACTTTACATTTTCACACATGTTAGTATCAGCAGCATATTTTTAAAATAATTTGTATCCAAACTAATCATTAATCAGAAATATTCTTTGTTACAGTAGATTCTATGTTTTAGAAAAAAAGTTTCACAAATTTTAAGTTCCCTGGCTTCACTTATGACAAATGTGTGTTGATCCAGGTTTTGTGACTTACAGTATAGTAATTGTCTGAAACTTCGTGTTGATCACTGTCATCTATATTCTGTTTCATTTTCACTAATTTTTGTTTAGAGCATTTGGTTGGTCACTTTAAGTAGCACACTTGTTTGTTTATAGCATTTATTTTGGTTGCTTTAACACTTGACTGGCTTGCTAAATCAGATCAAATGTTTCAATTGTTTAAAACACCAATAGAATACATCATTATGTCTGCATCAAATACATTCTTACTGTTTGCTTAGATATTACAGAAAATCTATGATTAAAAAAACGCATTTTGAAAAAAAATCCTTTGTTTACTATGGTGCTATTATTTCTAGAATGAACTCTCCAAAACATTATATTAGAAACAAATCTTAATTTTTTACAAACAAATTTGTTGGACCATTATCTACGAAGAATCTTCATTGTAATTACTGAAATGAATGCACTCCAATTATTCTGATCATGTACAGTAATGGGTAAGCAGTGAGTAACCACTTACATTGACATCATAGGAGAAAAAAAATTAATGTCATTACTATTTCTAAAAAATATTCTGGCAAAAAATGAAACAAAATAATATTTAAACATATAAAACAATGTAACTGCCATCTTGACACTGATAAATTTGGTATAGAGTTCATAAAGTCCATGAATGCAATCAGACCTAGATTTTTATTTCATGTAGTCTTTTTAAAAGCTTGGATTTAACTGTCTGCCATATATTCTCAATAATATTAAGGTGCAGGTGTGATTGATGGCCTGGTTAAGGATTCAGTGTTGTATAGTTTTTCCACTGCTGTATCCTCCTAGAAACATGGACCAGATGATTATTATCCAGGAAGCTTCATTCCCATTGTGGAAATGTTTTTCCACAAATTTTCATCAAAGATGCCTGTGCATTTGTCCATGTCAATGTTACCCTCCACTAGGGTCAGATTTCCAACACTTCTCAGTGTCAATGTTACCCTCCACTGGGATCAGGATTCCAACATCACTATAGGTAATACACCTGATAAAACAATGCTGAAATGTTCTTGAATGGCAATGTGCACCCTACAGACCTTATCACTTTGGCCATTATTTTTCATTGTGTTTTCCCCAAATCTAAACATTTGATTTTTCACCAAAACAACCCAAGTTTCATTGCAAAAAATTGCTCTAGACTATTGGTTTTCAACTGTCCTGTTACGTCTATCTTTAAAAGATGAAATACCTGTTGCACAATTCCAATGAGAAATCATAGTTTTCTTCCTTAGAGTGCATATCCTGAAAACTAAACTCTGGAATGTTCTGTTGACTGTGCTTTCAGAAACATAAACACTGACAACTCATTAAAAACTACATTCAGATCCTGCAAAGATTGTATCTGATTGTCAACAATTGTGATGAAGACAACAATTTATATGATCACCTTTTTAGCTCATGATTTTTTTCCCCTATTTATTTTTCTTTTCTTTAGGCTCCTATTTGTGTAACATTTTCAGAACTTTCTGAATTGTAGAACATGATATTCCAGTTATTTCAGATATGTTTTCTCTCATTAAAATCTTTCTCAGCTATCAAATTTTATCATCTGCTTCTGACTGTTTCTGAATTCTTAACTGTTAGGTACCATAGTTTGTTTACATAATCAGGAGGGATCTAAAAATAGCACTCTCCACAAATAAAAAATTTCAAAAATTACAGTCAAGACATTCATTAGTGCACACAGATCAAGTCAGGCCTACAGAAATTTATATCCATGCCATCTGAAGTTACATTTTGCTCAATGACATCAACTTTTCTTAGTTAGGTGTTACTCTCTTTTGACCTGGACTGTATATCATTTATACTTATAATGTACATGTTATGCCATAAGTAGTTAGGCATGTTTTGTTATACATTTTATTTTCACACCATTTTGTTCATTTTGCCAAGGTCTCTGGGAAGAAAAGTATCTTGTAGTATATTGTAACTAAGTGAGTTACCATCTTCAGTAAAGTTTATTATTATTATTATTATTATTATTTGAAAGTTTGTCATCCATTTCTCTTGCCTTATCTGTCCATCAAAGGTAACATTACATTTGATTGGGTTAGTAGGTTAAATGGCCTACATTCAGCTTCATCCTTACGTGCGCAGTCAGTGGTAATATTGAATCTGGTTAGTAGTTACAGCTCTCACTCTTTATAATGCCATTCTATATAACATAATTTTGGATAAAACAAGATGCTGCTATGGACCCCATAATTAAAACTGAATTGGTCTATCAAATATATTACAAGGTAGGCTTAAAGAAACAACATGAAGTTTAATACTGTATCTTTGTTTTGACTTTTCAAACATTATAGAACTTAATGCACATACACCATAAAGTCAACAAATAGTTTCACATTACATTGCTTACAATTATTGTAATATATTTGACTGGTATTTGTTTATCTCCCACACAATACACATGTATGTAATCATCATATGTTCAATAATTTTCACCATACTGCAATTCAGTACATAATGCTATCATAATACTCCAACTACTACATTATTACTATATGTTAAACTGGCACTTTATATACACTCACACACATCCCAATAAATATTCATGTAATCACACATTTTATGATCATTCTAGCTATACTACAGTACATAATGAGGTCAGTTATAATGAGGGTGAGCCATAATATAAGATCAATAACTGCATATGGGTTTCAGTTCAAACAATTATTTATCAAATCTGAATATGAATTTCTTAGCAAAAACTCCAATGTCCAGCCTGAGAATTTTATAACTCATAACAAGATATCAGTGCTACTGGACATGTCCAGCATACATAACTGATTTCAAAGACCTAGCTGTCTTCCAAGGCTTTTCTTGAAAAAAATAATGTACATTAAAGTGCATAGAAATGCAGGAACATTTTTAACATTTATTAATTTTGTTCTGTTGTATAATATCACAATAAGGTTTGCCACTGATGAGAACTTCTGTGTCCCTGCTGTGAATCTGATTGGTGATGCAGGAAACCATGTAAAATTGAAATCTGACATACACATGTCAGAAGAGAGGTATATTGTCCAATCTGTGGTGAATGGATTTCATAAGAACCAAAGCTATACCTTAAGTCTTTGCAATTATTTCTAACTCAGCATTTCAGATTTACCATAGCTTTCACAGATAAGTTCTTTGTATTTGCGCCCAGCATTTGCAATATACTGAATGTTCTTTAGAGCCTCTAGTTTGTCCTGTTCCTTTGCCTGCTTCAGTCCTATTACCTCCAACAGGGTCAGCACACCTCCCACCTCCAGAAACTCTGCCATAAACTTGTGACTTTTGGAAAGATAAAATATGCATTTTAAAAGTTTGTACAAGCAGAGATCAATAAGTCAACAGAGACATGGAATCAAAAGGTGGTATCTTGCCATAAAGTACCTTATATTATAGTCACCTGGATCCAATGAAAAATAGAAATCTACAAGAAGATATATATATATTTTTATAAACTTATCTAACATACAACTCACATAGACCTAAACACTTTTGTCTGGGTCAGCAACTACCATAGATTCAGAAACAATACCCTTTCCCCAACTTTCTGCGTTTAATTCTTAACAATACTGCTTTACATGTAGTGCACTAATGAAGACTTTGATAACATAAATTAAACTGTTAAGATTCATGATTAAATATTATTCACATTCTAATTTATATCATTAATATCATTTGAAAAGCTTGAAGACAATAATAATATTTTAAACACTATGGAACCCTAAGTAACTGCATCTGACATTTTGTTCTTGATCACTGGTCCCAGACTTCTGAATCAAATTTATGCTGGGAATGGTCTTATGTCACTTGGATCCCATTATCTTACTTTGGTTGTACAAGGCATGTAATATGATATGTATTATTCTTAGAAGCACATGGTTGCAGTAGCAAATATATTTTCCTGTGAGATCACACTGTTTTACATTTCTGCCTACATGGTTCAATATACCTCTTGTGATTCAATTATGGGTAATAGCAAGCTAGGTCCAAATGTAAAAAATGCTGGACCAGGATCTTGTTATTAAGGAAATATCAGACCCAAAATAAAGAAAAAACTTACCCACTTGAAGCTGACAGAAATATAGCTATAGCTCGCAGCTGTTCATTCAGACATGTGCCAATCATATAACTTGGAAAAAGTAAAGGAAAACTATGCAAAGTATGTTTTGATTTTTGTTAGTGTACATTTTATGTGACTTTATTCTAAAGTGTATTATCAATTATGTAACGTGCTATTATTTTATGTCATAGCTAACTTGAAGCATATTTACAATCATGCAGAAACCTTTCAAAATTGATGTGAGGCTTGTTAATTATGAAAGTTCAGAATTTCAAGATTTTAGCCCAGCAAACCACCAATCATATCATTGTGTTCGTTATATATACATGTAAACTTTGTCATTTCCGTCAAGTTAAATTGGAGATGCTTTTGTCAAATAAGATGATATTTGTGCAAATCAAGAGTGACACAAGTAGTAAAAATGATCAAGAAACACAATATAAATAAAATGACAGTAAATACCCTTGATTGAAAAAATTTATCCTGTGTTTAGCTTATGTCAAGGATACGTTAGTCTCAGCCATGCTGTTAATCGGGTCAGGAAAAGACTTGCTGCTTGAGCAAATTCTTGTTCTAGTTCTGGCCCAGTTTTATTTTGGTTCTGTGTTATGAAATCCTCTAAAATTTTCTTCCTTACAACCTTGTTTCCTTTGTCCCATTCCTGCAAGAGTGCCTGGATATGCGAAATAGCAGATTGTTGTTTAGCTGAACCCATTGTTCTAGAGAATGCCTATACAATGAGCATTCGAGAACAAAACCATATTTTCATGTTCTGAGAAACAATCTGAATTGTCTGTCATATTCAAGTAGGCTCTACAGTAATGTATCGTTGGTAAAACCTGATCGAATCTTTTTTTCAGACCATATAAATTGCCTTATTCATTGATACCATTCGATGTATAATTTGTCAAGACTTTAAACTGCACAATAATGTCATCCAAAATATAAAACCCAAACAACGCGCACCTTATTTCATCTTTAGCGTCGTCGTTGCTATACTGAATACATTCATGATGAAACTAAGTTTCAGAACATTTCATTGGCTTTTCTTGGAGAAATGCCCCAATGAAGTGCAACGTAACAAAATAATAATAGTTTGGTTCTCTGACGCCATATCGTAGTGGAGAGAGGGTAGGGAACCAGACTAGCTTATTTATTAAAGTATCTTTTGCCTTTTTCCTATGTACTGATTGTTCCTACGATAAAGTTCAAGGTTATCCCATTCACAAACAAGATGGCGGAAATAGATGTGGACTATAATATTCGTTTTCCATCCCCCACGTCTCTTGATGAAGAGGAAGGGTCGGAAGATGAAGAATCCGAAAGAGATATAAAGAAAGAACCAGTTGTATTACTTCTTGGATGGCTTGGTTGCGAAGAAAAACATCTAGCAAAATACAGCGATATTTACGAAAAGAGAGGGTATGATATTGAAGTTATGTCATCTTGGTTGTTCCGAAAACAATCCCTTTTTAAATCGAGTTTCCTTTGACTGTTCCCACCCCATTTTTCATATTTGGACGTTTATGTTGGGGTGTAGAGTCAGAGTCGATTTACAGTCGAAAAGTTGGAAGTCGCCGTCACCGTGCGGTGTCGGCATAGGGTAGCCGCTTATAAGCCGGCCTTGCAAACTTGAACGACCAACATTGAGCCCTACATGCTTGAAATCAATAGGAAGATGATTTATTTTCTCAGAAATTGCTCGTATAGCAATCCTTCTGTCTTAATCAGATGACAGACGAGACGAAACTTAATTCTCAACATATTCCGAGAACAGTTGTTGTTGTTGTTCTTGTTGTGGGGCTTAACGCCATTTTTCAGCACACGATAGGCTATACATGGCGGCCAGTATTAATGGTGGAGGAAGAAACCGGGAAATCCGCGGAAAGAACCACCGACCCACGAGAAGCTACTGGCAAGCTTTCTCACATATCCACATTTGCCGAATCTTAGACTCGAACCCACGCAGACAGAGGTGAGATGGCAGTGATCCATAACGGAGAGTGCTTTAGACCACTCGGCCACTCGGGGCCCCCTCCGAGAACAGCAACCCAGAAACCTGTGGGTATTGCAGCAACCTGGAGAAAGCCAGATTGATCAGTCATTGAGCACGTGTGGGTGATGTTTTTGTTGGTATCACGTGACTACTGCATTGGTATGTGCTCCCTGTTTGGTGAACTCTGCTTTTCATTAGGTTGCTGTAACAGTGACAAGTTTTTGGTTATTGTTCTCTGAATAAATATGAGTGTTTGTTTATTTGACTTGGATTTTTAATGTAGCTTTAACAATGTTTCAGTCATATCACTGCAGTGTGTCAGTTTATAGTGATGTCTAGGACAGGTGCATCATGCTGCAGACATATTGCATCATGTCCCACCCAGTCCCATTATCCTGACACCAGGCCAACCAGTCCTAACGCTAACCACTTAATGCTGAGGCAGCTGCTAGTACCATTTTTTTATAAGTCTTTGGTATGACTTGGCTAAAGCCAAACACACAACCTCCAGCATCCAAGGTGGATGCTCTTACCACTTAGGCGACCAGAGCTGTTGAAAAAATATGTTGAGAAGTTTTTATTTTATCCTTTTCTGATGAACATTATATGAATTTTATTTATATTTTAGGTTTGTTTTCCTACAACAACATTGGAATTGGGTTATTATTAATTTATTTGCCATTTTGATATGAAACTTGCATTGAAGTTCAAGTTTCTTGAAGAAAAAAGTGAATGTAGTATAATGAGTTGCATACAAAGGAAGTTCATGTTCTTCCAGTGTCTTGGCAGATATATTTTTTTAAAATGGAATTATTTAAGTAAAAATGCTGTCATATTTGGGGTGAAGTTAGAAACCCAGTTGCGTTTATTTAGGTTGTAGTTAGCAGTACAGTAATGTTAGTGTTTTAGAAAGCAATTTATATTTTCTACTTTTTCATACCTACCAACCCTCATGATTTTGGCATGATTTTCACAACTTTCTACAGCAATTCACAGATCCACGCCACATTTTAAAAAAATCATGAATTCCCCAATTCTCAGTTATTTTACATTTTCCCATTAAGAGCTAGTCGTGATATCGGCCATTGCTGAAATGGTCTGGTACTGCTAGTTTTGATACAGTCCTACCCATTTATGTCGACATCCTCGGGCCCGAGGAAATATTGTCGACATAGGCGGATGTCGAGATAAGTGTTGGGGGGGGTTTACTGAAAAAAAGATACAAGTTAAATTCGTCAGTAAGGGGTGACCTGTCATCAGTGAGTAGCATTTACACTCTAAGAAACCAAACAATGCAAATTTTGATTACATGAAGACAAAACCAGTGTCAAATACATTTGTATATTGACAAATTACATTTGGTTACCTTTGTGTAATAAAATCCACAATAAAATATTGCATCGGTCACATCCTGATATGAAAAACATTCACTACGATTATGCTATGTCGGCATAAGCACATGGTTGCATAGTTGTTATTTACACGCTTGGAGTACATGCACTTAAATTGGCCTAGATTTTGGTCAGTCAATTCCCACCTTACTGAGGCTACCAAGGGGATGGGGCTATTCACAGGGAAATGAAAACCTGTCAGCAAGTTGGTTTAAACAGTATGTGTATTTAGTTACAGAAGTCATCGTGAAAAGTACATAAAAGCGAACAAGAGATATGCGGCTGATATGACTAATGAAGGCATAATATTGTATATATTGACACGTGCTAATGAGGTATGAAAAGAAAATGATTCTTACAATACAATATTGTAACAATGTCTGCTCAATACATTTAAAAATTTTCACAGACAACTTTGCGAGATGCCCCACCCTCAACTTCCTGAACAGCCAGATATTTAGTTTCCAGAGACTGTAAATTTAATCTGCGTTTACACTGCCGTTGGTAGCCATTGTAAATATAAATAAAGTTAAAAAGAAACTTTCACAGTGTAATAAACTTGTTTTAATCACCGATCACTTTGGAAAATGCAAGAATCAGATCAGATTTCATTGCTTTTATTTAAGTCGCCGCGAGAGGCCAACTTTATAGGACCAAACTAAAGCCTGTTGTTTTTTATTATCCGACTGCGACATTAAAGCCTGCCGGCAAGATCAACTAATTGTTGAATAAAGTACAGGTCGGAACTGGCCGCTTGCCGACATAAATGATTAGGTGAGAAAATTAAAGCCTGGCGGCAAGATCAACTAATTGTTGAACAAAGTTTGGGTCGGAACTGGCAGCTGGTCGACATAAATGATAAGGCGGTAAAATTAAAGCCTGGCGGCAAGATCAACTAATTGTTGAACAAAGAATGGGTCGGAACTGGCAGCTTGTCGACATAAACGATTAGAAAACAAAGGATTTGTTCAAGCTGGGACCAAGGACTTCTGTCGACATGTACGTTTATTTTTTTATCTCGACGTCGACATAAGCAAGACAATTTTGGTAGTAATAGTAGACCAAGGGACCGGGACTTGGCTTTTTTGTCGAAATAGGCGGCTTGTTGACATAAGTGATGTCGATATAAGTGGGTAGGACTGTAATAGTAGAACTATAGCCAATTGGTACAGTTGGCCCGGTAGCAAGCATTTTAGCATATTTTAATCTATGTGTATAAGAGTAGTTGTACACATGCTTTTGAAAGAAACCAGGGCCTAACCAGAATTTTCTCCGTGCATGCACCGCCAACACTGATTTGAATTGCCATTAGGCATCACATCTTGAAAACATCATCACCACCAAGGAAGAAGAAATGTATTGCACAAAAAGTGAAGTTTAGTTTGGAATATACCAAACATTTACCGTGCATTCAGCCATCAAATACCAATATACGTCATGCTTTTTGCACACAGAGTGCTACAAATTTTAGCATTGGGCATGGTGGCAGAGATGATGTGAGGAAGCACATAGGTAGGAAAAAGCACATAGAGGTTGGGAAGCTACACAAAGACAGCTTTTTTGCGTGTTGGAATTTTTTAGATTGAAAGATTAGCATATATCATAAATTGCTTGAGTTCACAGTTTTCCACGCGTGTGCCTACACCACTAATAGTTCACCATTCGACATTCCATCTTCTGGATTAATACCATTTCGTAATTAAGCCACACTGCAGTTAAATTGTTTTCATCTCCAAGGAAAAAGATTTGTATTCCACAGAAAGTGAAGTATAGATTGGAGTATGCCAAAATTTGGCCTAGCATTCAGCCATCAAACATTGATGCACATTATACTTTTCATACAGTAGTGTGCCTTGAATTTTACAATTGGGGATGTGCACAAGGGTTGGTATTGTTGCTTACAATTTACCTGTCATACATGTACCATGTAGTAATATTATTATATAGTGCATGTATGACAGATAAATTGTAAGCAACGATACGAACCCCTGTGGGCTTGTGGCAGAACAATGTGAAAAAGCACACTTCTGTAGCACCCAAAGCAAATTTCAGTTTTGGAGCACTTTAAGCCACCTACTCAAGTCCTGCATGCTACCAATGCTGAAGCATTGTTTGTGAGCTTCTTGTTGAACATAACCTGTTGTTCTCAGTTGGAGATCAGCAACAGTGACAGTGAAAGATTATTTCCTATTGTGAGGAAAAATAAGACAAACTGTAAGTGCCTTCTTAGGTACTGAAAATTTGCAACAATTTTAGTCACCAAAATTAACCTGCAGGCAAGAAGCCTGAACTGTTTGAAAACAAATTTACTATAGCATGATTGAGGAAGTTCAAGACTGCCGCTGCATCATATCATGACAAATAGTGTGAAGTTTGTGTATATCAGTAAATTTGGCTCAAAAATATAGTAGTACATGTAATCAGTGTAAATAATATGTTTTAGTTTTATTTTTGGATTTTCATATAATGCTGTACTGACCATCAAAGTGGATGGAGTTTGTGTCATGATATAATTTTTCACTAATTGTGTTCAAAATTCACTAATTTTTATCGCACTTTTCACTAATTGCGAGTCGAGGGTTGGCAGCTCTGCTTTTTGCTATTTTAAGTTAAGACTTGATATTTTGCTAATATCAATATCAAAAGATCTATTTAAAAAAAAAAACTCCAGTTTGATCTGTATTTCTTTAATTTTATGATGGATATTGGAAAAGATGATGCGATTGAATTGATTTCATTTTTCTATCTTCAGTTATCAGAATGGGTCATTGAAATAAATTATTGAGTTAAAATAGCGGTAATGCATTTTTTTCCCAGAGTCTTAGAGCCATTTACTTGTCCAACAGAGACAGGAGTAACATTACATTTTCAATTGACAGTTATCCAAACCAAAATATACACCATAAATTAAGTTCTGAGTGCTACTGAAACACTAAGCAAAGCAAAGTGTTCCAGCATCAATGCGAGGGTGGGGAGGGTGGTGTATCAACTTTTGTGCCTTTGACGACATCTAATTTAAAAATACATATATTATCAGATCTAACCACACATTGTCACCTTTTAGATAACACAAGCTCTCAGGTCCATTACACATTATATCTTGGAGTCTTCAATCTGCATATAACAGATGTGTATGATTCATGCAAAATTTGTCCGAATTTGTGCACATGGAAAGTAGTGATATGCAAAAACTTCCACAAATTAATTTCCAGTCATGCATATGAAAATATACCCTGTGCAGTATATGTAGAATCTATGTTGGGGTTTGGACTGAGACAAGGAAATCCCATTCAAGGAGTTACATTATTTGTCTCCTCACGAGGCTTGCCTTGTGGGGAGACATAATGTAACCCCGTGACTGGGATTTCCTTGTCTCAGTCCAAACCCCAACGTAGATTATTTTTCTCACCCAATAATTTCCTTTAAAGTAAAAGAACTGTTCACTAGTATAATATAGTTCACGTTCAAATGTTTACATGCGGCTCATTAATACAAATATGTTAATGAGGGCTGTGGTGTGACCATTGCATCCGAAGTATACATTTTATATGCATGAGCAAAGAAAAATAACATCACATAGTAATGAGGTATTATCACATTTAATATACGGATTTTATATGAAATTAACAATAAATAATTAATATTTATTACAAGAAACTGTTTCATTTTCATCAGTTCCAATTTTGAAAAGTTATATTGTAAATAATGAAACAATACTGGGTACTCAGCTCTACTGTAGTTATACTTAGTACAAGTGTAATGAAGAGTAACATGTTGCATTAGATTATTCATGGGTAATTAGAGATCTGTGTCACTATCATATATAACTCTCCTTTTCTTTGGAGGAGGTGAAACTGTTTGTGATATACTTGTGTTGTCCTTAATATTAATTGTAAAATTACTCCCATGTATAAAAGACCCTCCAAATACGGACCCTAGCAGATAACCATGTACTAAGCTTTCAAGTTCACATATTCTTTAAAAGTTTATTTTTCTGTCTTGGAAATATGGCATGTGCTACAGTGAAATTTGCTTATGGATTAATGTGTCGATGGATAAATGATTCCTTCTGGCTGGTAAGTGCATTATTTGTCATTAAATATTGTTGGTATATTTTTGCTTCAGTTCAGGCACAGTGGAGATGCTTAACAAAATTAGACTAAAGCATTTTTGACATAACACATTTCTGGCTGTTACTAAGTTTTCTGTAGTTGGTAAGAGAGTTGGGAGGCTATGAAGTGTATAGGTCTATAGTCTGTGTGCTTAGATCAGTGTTTTCTGACATAGTTTATTTCACACAGCATTGAGAATTTTATCCTATCTGTAGCAAAGTCAATTTTCAGGTCAGCGTCATTAAATATAGTTAACAGTATATAATTTGTTTCACACGAAGTATTTAAAACTAGTTAGGTTTCAGCTACATTTAATGATGCTGACCTGAAAATGTACTGAGCTAGGCCTGCATATAGGATAAAATTGACCATGCTGTGTGGAACAAACTAGCATAATACCAAAAAGCTCAACATCGTGTGCGTATGTCTTTGTCTCGAGAGAAATGTTTTTGTATGGTGTGTTCTCAAAGATGGATTGACCTTAAGTTACTATGTTTTTGTTATATATTTGGTGTTGTTATTGTTTGATTTTAGAACAACTATGTCAGGCACAGCAGAAAACAACAAGGGTTTCTTTTTTTTAAAGTAGTTCTGATCGCGTGGACACCTTGACTGAGATGACTGGTCTGAGATGACTAGACTGAGAGAAGAAAAGTAAGGTTAGCAAAACAGCTAGATTTCTCTGTTGCATGGGTGAGAAATAACTTTATTCTGCCATTTGTCCTTAAAGTGCTTGTTGAAATGGTAGAAATATTGTAGCACTTGTCATGATATGTATTGTCTCATAACTGTTTACACATGTGGTTTCTTTGGCTTGACATGAATGCTTGTTAAACTAAATTTTATGGGCACATCGGGTCCTGTAACAAGCATTGTGTTGAAGTTTGAACATTGCATCAAGGAAGTTTTACAAATGCGTGTTTCTAATACAGGCTATCTTGAAGACCTAAAATGGCCAGTTCCCTGCATTGTTCATCTTTAGATGACGATTTAGTTTGGCAGATAGTAGCTGATCATAGCAAAGAAGGCAAGTTATTTTTAAAGTTACGAAGTCTATCAGATTATAAAAGCTGTGATCAGGAAGAAAGAGAGATGGATATTGAAGTGTTATGTAAATACTGAACTATGGCAGTTCCTCCTCCCCCTCATTTTTGTGCTATGCCCCCCTCTCCCCCTTATGACAAGGGGGGAAATCCCCTCTTAAGATAAAATCCTGGAAGCATCTCTGATATAATATCCGTAAAGTGCCTATCAAACTGACCATAATCAGTGTTGATATTCATCAGCTGTAAGGCTTAAAGAAGTCAGTGTCACTCCTCTTTGTGCCTGTGTTTTTGTGTGTTTGTGTGTGTGACCTATTTGGCCCTTTTCAGGTGTAATTTAACAATCAATTGAAATCAAGTTCACCGTGATAATACCTCATATGGGATTCACACATTAACCATAAAGTATATGGCTGATGAGGCTCGATATGTATTAACACATCAAATACTCAAAAACAGCAAATCCCATTTGTTAAGATATTTTATTTCATACATGTAACTACCACTGTGTTCTTTCTATGAAGTTAAATTTCCACCATTCCATAAGCACAACAGATTGAAATACCTATACAGTCAACTTTATCCAGCCTCCATTTAGCCAACATGTTTATACAACAGAATTTTATGAAACTGTTATTTTGTTACTTTGAACTCTGTCTTTATATAAAGTTTGTTTATCTGTCACATCTGTTCAAGGATTTTCTGTGCAAAAGACTTTCCGATAAACAGCATTAGACTTTGCTTAGTAAGTGCATGTGTGATCTATTTGTTATTTTTCAATGAAGAGTATTTATCACAGTGACTGATGTATAATTGGATTATTTTGGTTATGATTTCTAAAAACATTTAAAAGTTTTATAACTGTTATATGTTTGTATGGGTTACAAACTTGCATTGCTGAGAGATTTTTGCAACAGAAAATATGCAGATAATGATTGTAAGAGAAAGAAAATATTTAGATTTTTATTTGAAAAGCCTTGTTGAATAGGTTTGTTTGTAATTATTTTCTGGAAATTTTATTATTTTTATGAATACAATCATGTCATGTAGAATTTATTCAGAAATATATATCCAGCTTAAAGATTTTAAAGAATTACATCATTGAAAATTAATGGCAAATATTGAGAAGTTGTAGAGTTACATCTGGGTAGTTTTCTTGAAACGACTTATAGCTTATAGACTGGTACTCATGATTTTAGAATGGTGCTAATGATTTTAGACAGGGACTCATGATTTTAGTCCTGAATTGCAATCTTTAAATCCTTGCCAAACTTTATGTAATGAGAGCCTTTCCTCTCACGATCCTAAATATCAGTTCCTGGACTCTCAGTTTCAAAATTAAATCCTTTGTTTTGGACCCTAACATTTGGAGAAGATGTGTCTCTAGACTTTGAATTTTCAGAATCCTACAGAGATCACTGCCAATAGAAACTCTGGAATTTGTTCCTGTTAGAAACATTGCAAGACAAATGGAAAATAATTTTTTTGTGCCAGATATTCATGCAGTCACATTAACCTATCAGAACAGCGAATTACTCATGACATATTATGAGTAATGGCCTTTTAAACTGAAATATTTATATTTTCTTTAAAAAAAAAACAAAAAACTTATAAACAGTTATACATTCACAAACATATATTAAAATCTTCAGTAAATAACAAAAAAAATTTAAACTGCTGGATTAGCAGGTAACTTCAGATCATCTTCAGTGCATTAACCCATTCTTGATTTCATATTCTGGTTATAGTCAGATAGTTCAGGTAGAAGATGCATTAATTAGGTTGACTGCATTTTTCAAATTTTTTTTTTTTTGCCAATTTAATATGTCCATTATGTGCACTTTGGTTTACACTTGTAGAACAGCAAAGGGATTTTCAAATACTTTAAAATTGACAACTGATGTAAACATGATCAGGAAGAGGAAATTGGGGAGGCAGGAGATAAGCTTTAATTTCCTTGATAAAACTCGACTGTTGAAGGAGAATGAAATGTAAGTGTCAGTAACACTCTTCCACCTACGTACTTAGTATATGCGCTTTCTTTGTAATATGTACACAACTGCAAACAGGTAAAGACTTGGATCTGGTGGCACATAATGAGACTAAGCTATTCCTTATTAATGATTTCAAACAAATGACATAAAACCTGATCTGCTGGAAGTTTATGTAATGGCAGATCTTATCTGTTGAAATATATGATGACAGATCTGATCTTGTGGAACATTATGTGATGGCAGATCTTATCTGTTGAAATATATTATGACAGATCTGATCTTGTGGAACATTATGTGATGGCAGATCTTATCTGTTGGAATATTATGTGATGTATTTTGATGCTAGGTCTTAAACTATGTAACAGAAAGAATTAAAACCAACAATTTAAGTAACATAAACAAGCAGTTTATTTCTCCCAAATACAATGTGAAAATTCAGGAGACACAGTATTGTGAATTGAATCCCAAATAATCCTACATGTCACAAGTGCAAAAATGTAGAATGTTTCAGATGAATTCCAATACTCTTAAATGTAATGACTTAACACAATGATGCAGTCCAGAATGTTTTTGAATGAGTTCACAAAATCCAAATTAAGGTATTAATCTGAAAGATAATGATCACTTTAGTAGCTCCAGTGCATGTTTTAAATAAATAATTCTTCTCCTATAATTTAAAAAAAAGAAAACAACTCAGAATTCTGATCAGTGATTCCAACAGACTTGCCTGCAAGTGGAATGAATATTGTTTATCAAATCCTTATTTATACAAAGTTTTACTTGACCTAGATATGAATCACTTCAGTTGAAAATTCCAGTCTAATTATAAACAAGACTGGGCCTAGAATGTTCCCAACTCAAATGCTAAGTAAACATTCGATTTAGAATATACAATCATGGACTATAGTTAGCAGTGTAAACATTCACATTATCTAGTGTACACCTTACAAGAATGGGAAAAAGGCACACAATTAAATATACACAACAGATGACAGATCTGATCTGTGGGAATTTATGTGTTGGCAGATATGATCTTTTGGAATATTGTGTGATGGTATAACTATATTGGAACATCATGTACTGGCAGATCTGAGACCACACTGTTCACTTATATGGAAAAATTAACTTCTTGATTTCTTTCTCCATACATGGCATCTAAATGGGGTGGATTAGAAATTACCATACATCTGTTGAAAAATTAAGGCTTTAATATGGGAATATCTGTATCATTATTTTCTTTGTACTATATAACTTTGTCTCCATGTTATATTTGTAGAGGTGGAGTATATAAGATTCTGTGACTGTCAATCTGTCTATCCTTCCAACCATCTCACAATCTTGTGAAAGCATCCAGTCTCACAATTTTTGATGAATTGTTGTGACAGTTACTATACATTATAGCCATATTATTATGATGCACAATTAAGCAAACCACAACACTCCCACAATTTTCATAAGAGTGTTTGCCCCATTTTGACTTTCATGCCATGAAGCATAGTAAGTGTTATGGTCATCATTAGAAAATGTGCATATGAAGAAATCACATTGCTTCTGTAAGTTTTATTGGAGTTATTACCCATTTTGGTTTTGCAGCTGGTTGCTATGAACATGGTCCATACTGGATTAAAATAAATTAGCCATTTTACTAAACCTTTGAGCCAAATAAGTTTAAAATATTATAAATACTCATTGAACTTTATGAAAATATTAACCTTTTTCATTGATTTGACCTGACAAAATTATTTTGCAAAAGACATTAACATTGTAAATAGGTTACTATCAAAAATGGGTTACAGGTATTCGAGAACAAGTCTTCACTTTGTACTTTTGCAAGAAGAAATATGAAATAAACTTATATACTGCAACAATTTTACACTGCTCTCTTAACAGAAAAAGAGACTAAAGAGTTGACATAGAATGCCAAAGCATTCAGTGGCCCAAAAATGGGAGGGCTGGTGAAGACATTGACTTAATGCAAAGCCAACTTTGCTTTTTCTGCAACTTTTTCTTGCTTTCTTGGGCAAATATTTAGCCTAAATAGCACCCTAGTATGATAGACTATAGTGTGTTTCAATGTATTTCAGAATCTTTTGGACACAAGTCTTGCAGATTGTGGTGGATTGCTGTGGTATATACTGCAGCCATAATATGATAATATTTACCAATAACAATGATTATGTAATTTACTAGAGTTATTGCCCTTTTTTACTTGGAGCTGGATGTAGTAGTGTACAGTAGAATTTTGTGAATGCAAGTAGTCTCATAGAGTTCAACGGATTGCCTTGAAACTTGGTAAATGTTATGTTCTTTATCTGAAGATGTGCATATAGACAAATCACTTTTCACCCCCATTTTTCATTTTAGTTATTGCTATTTGCATCTTAAAATTAAGTGTATGACGATCTTCTTAAGGCATCTCGTCTTTCCGTTTTTGTTGGATTGCTGTGAAACTTGGTACATATGGCCATCATCACAAGATGCTCATGTCAACAAATCAGGATGCTCAGTTTTTAATTGATTGTCATGAAATTCCATATATATATATATATATATATATGTATATATATATATATATATGTGTGTGTGTGTGTGTGTGTGTGTGTGTGTGTGTGTTATGGTTATCATGTGAAGCTGCATATTATAATAAATCATCATTTTCCTCCCTTAATTTTGCAAGAGTTATAGCCCATTTTATCTTGCATAATTTTTGTAAGTTATTGTCCAGTTTATCTTGCATAGATCTGATTGCAATATATGACAGAATCTTGTTGTGTTTGATTTTTTTTTATGGATTTCTGTGGAAACATTGTATACTGTATGGTCAACACAAGAAGATGCAATATGTTTTCTTGATTTTTGTAAGAGTTATTGCCCATTTGGACTTGCAGCTTCATAAATATAAAACGGAATATGTGATGGAACTACTCTCAGTTTTCAGTTCATTGCTGTAAAACGTGGTACATATCTATTTGTCATTGTCAGAAGATGCTGATTAATCATTGCCCTTACTAATTTCAGAAGAGTTATTGTACTTCTTTAACATTTATCCCCATGTATGCCCCTGACCTGTATGATGATTGTCTACTTATCATACTTGTTGTTGTTGTTGTTGTTGTAGGGTTTAATGCCATTTTTCAGCACAATATAGGCTATACATGGCAGTCAGTAAAAATGGCGGAGGAAGAACCTGGGAAAACCCCAGAAAGAAATGCTTACCCATGAGTAGTTACTGGCATATCATACTTCTGTTGAAGATATAAACTTAGAGTACAAAGCAAAGCATGTGACCTGTGAATGGGGAACAGATTGCCTGGGTTACTCAGACTAGTGCTCACATGGTTTTAGCGTTCCGGTGATTCTAAAATACCATTTTGGATTTTTGTGCAGTACAAAAAGCAGTCAAGTGGATAACGGAACTGATCTAGTAAGCATTGCCGCTGATGCTATGATATGAGGCCACATACGTGACAAGCTGTTGATCGATAACTTGTTTGCTGTGATCTGGAGAGTTTAAACCAACTGCTGGATTTTTTTTGAGGTAGTATAAATAATAAAGGAATCAAGTGCTTTAATGTTGGCTTTTGAGTCCCTGAGTAAATATCATCCATCCGTTGTTGGAGTTGAGGTAAAATGGAAAGACAGACTAAGAATTATTTTGACAAAAACACTTGAGTAAGTACTTTGATTTTTTTTTGTGGCCTTGTTTAATTGCTATTGTGTTATTCAAGATGTTAGATGTTGAAGTTTGATGAATAATAATAAAGCTGTCCTTTACTCACATGTTCATTAGTGTAATCAAACACTGGATAAACATTAAGCAGCACCTATGAAGACATGAAAAGTGTAAAGAGAAACTGTATAAATCAAGACACGCTTTAGAGGCCCAATGAGTATAAATACTATTGATCCACTGAGTAAGAAGAATGTTATTACTGCTAGTAAGCTACACAAACTCAGATCTGCTCCATTATGCATTGACAGATCTGGGTCAGTACAGTTTGTAGTTGGATCTGATTTGTACATGAGTACATACAGTATGGACCAGTTGATCTTGATGACCTAGACTATTGAAATTTTGCCAACCATTTTAAAAGTCTACAGGTTTAAAAGAAACTTTTGTGCAAGTTTGTTTTTTGGTCAATGAAAATTGACAATATTGCTGTTGCATAGAAGTTTGACCTATTGACTCTTCTGTGACCTTGACTTAAAAGCTTTAGCTTGTATACTTTGTTTTAAAAGAAATTAAATAATAAGGACTTTATGAAAGATTTTCATTATGGTTATGTATGCAGAAAATGTTTCTGTTGTGACACAAAATTTTCAGTGTTCTCAAGCATTTCCTAGTATTCTGAGCAGATTTTGCTGTAGAAGTGTTAATATGTACATTTTATAATATTTACATGTCAATTTCAGCTGCATCACCATACGTTACATAGCTCCCAAGGAAATCACCTTCTTCAAGACAGAACTGCTTCCAGCTGTGGCCAGTAAACTGTTGGATCTGATTCAAGATTACAGCCTGGAGGACAACCCCATCTTCTTCCACATCTTCAGCAATAATGGAAGTTATGTCTACACGAATATTTTAAAAGTTCTTCATGAAGATAAAGAGAAGAAACTCATCAAACTTCAGGTGAAGGGTGTTATAATCGACAGCGCCCCTGGACAACGGCGACTGCATCAGGCAGCTAGAGCCTTTGTAGTTTCCACATCCAGTAATTTCATGATGAGAATCCTAATGGTAATTGGCATTTACATGTACTTGTTTTGGACAGGTTTGAAGTGTATGTTTATAAAACTATACAATCCCAAGTCCCTAGAGTACAGTCCACACTATGTATATGAGAACATGTTACATGATAGCTATCACTGGCCACAGTTGTACCTATATTCTGAAGCAGATAAGATTATTCCATACCAGGATATCGATAAAATGATAGAGTATCGCCAGAGCTTGGGGGTACATGTTGACAGAGTTAGGTGGAATGATACAGCTCATGTCAGCCACCTTATGGTTCATCGTGAAGCCTACATGCAGGCCTGCATTGAGTTTATTAAGTTCTGTCTAAATGACTCCAACAAGGAGGAAGTAAAGAACTAAATACAGATAAGTGATAAAAAAAAATTATCTCCCATATTCCACAGAGAATGGAGACATTAAATTCACTTGTCTGTTCATCCTTCTGTCCATTATTACATCCATCCACCTCACTTTTGTTTTTGCAAACAAAAATTCCAAAAGCATTTTTAAAAAAATTGACAAGTTGCTTGATATTCATGAGACTTGACAGAGTTGGATTATCAGCATTTTACAGTGGCATTTAGCCGAGTTACATCTCCTGATTGTTGGACACAAGCACATTTAGACTGTAATTAGTAACTTGTCATTTTTGTAACATTTGAACCAAATTGGTTTGCAGATCAGCCAGATTTGTTATGCAGCTTGATATTAATGAGATTTAGGCTGAGTTTGATTATTGACATTTAGCATTTTTGTTTAGAAGAGTTGATTGTCAGACTTAACGTTTTTCTTTCCCATGATCTGTGATTATTATTGGATTTCAGCTTGACGTTAACGAGACTTGATCTGATTTTTATTGTTAGTATTCTGTAACTTAAATGAGTGGAGTTTTAGCCATTGATTGTCAGACCCTCCCAGTTTTGTTTCTGTACAATAACTCCTTTAATTATTATTGGATTTCAACCAAACATGATATGCAGTTTGATTTTTCATGAGAGCTTAGCAGAGTTTGATTGTCAGTATTCTGCATTGTTTAGCTGAATTATGGCTCTTGATTTTTTAGACCCTCCCACTTTCATTTTCTGCTCCCTTAATTCCTATTAGATTTCAACCATATTTTATGAGCATCCTGATATTAATGAGCCCAAGAAAAAGCTGCCATTATCAATTCATTGAATTTGCTTGTTGGTTTATTCTTATATGAAGTTTCAAAAAGTGATGTTCCCATTCCAAGGAAGAAACATTCCATTGAATATATTTAGATTTTAACCTTTATTACATGTATTCTTAAAAGTTATTGATTTTAGTTTGATGTTATAATTGGCTTATGTTTGCTTTACACCTTCTTGTTATCAATATGTCTTTTTTTAACAAGTGTGTTGTAAATCTTGTAAATATTTTGTGTAACTCGATTACAGCAGTTGATATTAAGAATCTTATTTGAGAGGTCAGAAATTAAATTTTTTCCAACACTTTTGTTCAGCTTCAACTCTCTCTATTTTATAT